>JAYGXS010000009.1:20718961-20770996 GCA_036362985.1 Ligula intestinalis | reverse complement strand
GTAAACAGTTCAGGAGAGGTAGAAGCAATCACTGGAACCAGAGATCGTTTCTTCTTCTTCTTCTTCTTCTTCTTCTTCTTCTTCTTCTTCTTCTAAACATAGAGCTGCCTTGCATGGCTCCTGAGTGTGCTATCTGGTCGTTTAAAGGTTATGACTGGGCCCAGGAGGCTATCAAACAGTGAAATACCCGTCCGATTAGGGATGGTGCTCATATGTAAGTTTACTTGAAGCTGTGTTAGTCATCCGTAAGATATCCTGCACCTTCACTGCTAAGAAACACCGTTTAAACAATCTTCACCAAAGTCACCGGCATAACGAATTAAGACAATGAATGCATTCTCCATCCTGGTGCACCACTACCTGACGACTTTTCAGTAAGACCTGTGAATTCAGGCTGGAAATGGGACGTGTTCAGTTTTAGTTAATTCAATCTGTCGAATTAACTCTGCACATTTATGTAGAGCAATAGCGAATTAATTGATTCCTTCTACGTATGGAAACCTTGTGCTGTTATGAATAACAGCTGTTGGTGGATATTTAGATCCGCAGTCTTATCGCAAATTTACAAATATCTGACTTATTTTACGGTCTGCTTGATAGGAAATCCCAAACCAGAAATAAGATTCAGCTTAGTACAGCAAGATAGGGAACCTTTGTTTACTAAATTTCATTCGGCTAATCAAAAGCCTACTTCGAGTGGTAAATTAAACTAAGCTCTCCTGAAGAGAAAAAATTAAACCGAATTCTTCCAAACACCACTTTGGTCCCCATCGCCGCCTCTAGCATTCTGCTCAGAGTTTCTGCATCAGCACCTTAAGCCAAAACCAAAAAATTAAACAAAATCCCTAGCATGATGAATCTGTTGTCCGGCCTGTGAAATTTTTTTTTCACATGGGAGATTGATCGATTTCCTCCCTGCAAGCTACTTTCAATTAAAAACGAGCTTAACAGAGCAGATTATCCATACTAGAACCTAGTACTGTTAACCTTTACAAATGCACGTATGTAAAATTTTATCAATAATAATGGCAGAGTAGAGTTAGATGATCTAACTTTATGGTTAGTAAAAATGCGGCGAAGGGTAAAGAAGTGTGTTATATTCTACACAAATTGTGTCATTCCCCAAGCACGGCCTGCAGGTCGACGTTTGTTTAAGTGCGTAACCCAAGCAGTCGCATGAGTAAGAGGTGCGTGGTCTGGGTGTGGTCTGATGGCGTGGGCTCTGGAGGGGGATTTCTATGCTTCTGCTGGGTTGGAGGGAAAGCATGTGTGCACAAGTCGGAAAGGGTGACGCAGTTCAACAAATATAATTTCCACAGGAGTCTGATGGAACTTTGTGTCGCGAAGGCTGATCAGTCATGACCGCAGCAAATGCCGCAAGCATGCATGTGTGTGGGAGGGAGTCGAGCCTTTCGAAGTTGCCTCAATGAAAGCTCCACCACGGCGGATCAGTCATGACCGCAGCAAATGCCGCATGCATGCATGTGTGTGGGAGGGATTCGAGCCTTTCGAAGTTGCCTCAATGAAAGCTCCACCACCTCGGATGATAGTCCTACGAACCATGTCAGATTTTCATACCAGAACTGTTTGCAAGCTTGTCACTGTTTATTCAGATATAATAATGTGCATATTGCGCTTTATGGTGTTCTTTATCCCTGTTTAAAACCTATAGGGCATGCTAGTGCGCTTGACATCCAACTCTACGCGTTTGCGTTGGGTTTCCAGTCAAGCGAAATGAAGGTACGACTCTCATAGTGCTGTGGGCTTGTTTAAGCACACAGTCTCCAAGTCTCGCACACCAATTGCATATTTTTGTCGGGGTCGTGTGTCCTTCCGTCTTCGCGCTGCCGGTAGATTTTTTTTCCGGCGTAGTTACCACCCATCGTGGGGAGTTATGGAAAGTTGATGTATATGATACTGTTTCTTTTAAGATCGTTGAATGCCATAATAATTAGTCCAGTTTACGGCTTAGCTGAGCCAATCATAAGGTGGGATATTTTCATGTACTCATATCAAGCTTGCCTTTTTAAAAGTCATCCTAGCCAATCCACGAAGGTACTTATTGGGTTCTGGCCACCCCTCCGTAGGGGTCACAATCTGTGCCTGTCTGAAAGACGCAGTTGTATGACGCTCCTTAACTCCTGCGTAGTTGGCAGACTGATCTGGTCAGTTTTGAAGTGTAAAGGTCTCTCTGCCGTTTCAGTCCAACGTAGAAGTTGCTGTCTAACCATTAGGGGTTTTTGCTGGCACGCTTGAAATCCAACTCGACGCGTTTGCGCTGGGTTTCCACTCAAGCGAAACGAAAGTACGACTCTCATAGTGCTGTGGGCTTGTCTAAGCACACAGTCTCCAAGATTCGAACACTAACCGTAGGTATTTAAATTGGCTGGTGTCGTGTGGGAACTGGAGTAGGGGCTGTTGGTGGCAGTGTGTAGGTTTTTACGGCGTAGTTGCCACCTCAAGTGTACACTTGTGGAAACTCGGGGGACATCATAAGCTGTTTGTTAGCATACAGCCTTAATTGTCTATCTGTATTCGAGAAAAAATCGTACAGTCATCACAAAGGAAATGCTGACGTTCTGCTCTATTTCATCGAGAGATACGTGGTAGTTTCTCGACTAAATGTACTCATGCGCCTGTTTTTATGTGATCATGATCTCATAGAGGTTATACTCCTTGCGCGTAGCTGATATAGTCCCGTTGAGTGTTGCTTTCTCTTAAACATACATTTAACCTTTGGATTGTTGTGATTAACTGTGTAGCACACAAGTGACTGTACTGTTTGAAACCAACGACAGAATTTCTTATCTAATCGTTGAGGCGCTTGACATCCATATCGACGCGTTTGCGTTGGGCTTCCAGTCAAGCGAAATGAAGGTACGACTCTCATAGTGCTGTGGGCTTGTGTAAGCACGCAGTCTCCAAGTTTCGCACACCTATTGTCCCTGGTCTTATTTGCAAATACCTGTGTCTTGCTCCAACTTCGCGTAATGGCGCTGGAGGTGAAAATCAATATCGAGATGTATGTTCGCAGAGTCAACAGTATCCATTTATACCGTCTATGCAGTGGCGATATCTGAGATCAAGATGTTCGCAAGGTCAATATTATCCATTTAAACGGTCTTCATACAGTGGCGGTATTCTAACTTTTTAGTGACATCAATTGACATTAAATGCATAGAAACTATAAATCTCAAGCGGGTTGCACATTTACTTGTTTTAGCAAATCTTCAAGTTTAAATGTAAACAGAGTCACCGCGAAGAAGCATTTGGGAAGAACCATTAGACTCGTCAAGTTAATGATGATTCCAGTCTGCCATTAAACGCTAGGGCCTAACTTTATATACTCTGTTCACGCGAAGATTCGCCTATACGAGATGATTACGAGTTCAGCCTCAGTTGTGTATTTGAGCTGATTGACTGCTAGTTCGGTGGCAATTGGCCAGTAAATTATGCTCATCCAGAGTCCGTTCTTTACCTTCGAGTCTAGAAAAAATGTATGCAAAAGGTACACTGTTGGGAGAATTAACTGCATCTTCCTACCAATAGTTATTTTTATTTAACTGGCAATACTTATTCGCGCCTGTTTAAAGAAGATTATTCGAGCGCTGGATCAATTTGTTTATTTTCCCGATGTTTCGGACTCTTAAAAGTCCATCTTCAGAAATAAGGAGCGGCAAACAAAACGGGGCTAATTATAGTAGTCCTAGGCCAATCAACTGTCAGCGGTCATCGAGTTGCCAAGACGTAGGAAACGGCAACCAAAAAGGATGGTAGCGGAACAATTATAGTGGTATTCGCAAATTAAATGTAGATGGGGTCTGGAGTCGTTCAAGGTTACTAAACAGCAATTAGTGTAGCTCATTGTCCTTACGGTGTTTTGTCGTAGCCATTGTTGGATCAACAGTCCCGGCCAGGGTCCAAACTGGTTGCAATTGGAAGAAGGAGAAAAGACGACTAACTTGGCTACCTGGCTGCCAACTGCAGGCGAAAGGTGCTGAACGGTCATGCGGAGAAACGTCGCAATCAGGGCAGCTATCGTATGTAGAAGGGTCGGGCCGGTGTTGGTACTAGCAGAGGAGTATTGAGTAGCAACGGACGGCGTGACACCCGGAAGTTGTTGCTCTGAGGCCGCAATTGAAGGTGGATAGCCGCCCAAATAGGCACCGGGATGGTTGCTTAGTTTTGCTTTGACGACACTGGTGAAGACGATGGAAGCCTGTCATCATGGCAGAGCCATCAACGGGTAGATTCGAGAGACGCGGGGCGAAAGCTTCATTTCGGAGAGCTCTAACGGACGGCCGAATGCTGTGGCTGGGTTTAGGAGCATGGCAACGGTGCTTATTTGGATGGCCGGGTTGCGAACAGGTCTGCCAAAACTGCTGGCCTGAGAGTGCGTTGTGAGGGGCAATCGGCAGTGCAGAAGGCTCTGCAGGCAGATGATAGATAGGCTCTCTTTTATAGCAAACCGTGATTGAGCGAAGGGCGGCGTTTTTCGTTGATTGACGGCGGTGGAGGCTGAAAGAGCTGATCGTAGAAAACCAAAATGGGGCTCGGCCCGGCTAGCACTTTGAATATGGTCGCAGCCCCAGGGTGTGCCCGCTAGGGCCTTGAGGACCTCGGTGCAGCGGATCACTTTGCCTGCAATCTCCTTCGCGTGGTTCGCGAACGTGAATAGCGTACCGAAACGGACACCAAGGAGCTTGGATTTACGGACCAGCGATGACACACTGCTGACGGTGATGGCCAGGTGACGAGGCTTAGAGAGAGCGCTTCGATCATGGTGGCCACGGATATAAGCTGCAACGCATCGGACCGGCCCGGTCGGGAGGTTTCGGGGAGACCAAGTCCTGCAGGAGCTGAACATGGCCAACGCAGTCGCCAGCTTGTGACATGTCGATTGAGACTGCCGGAGTACGCGAAGCGTACTCCTTTTGATTGAAGCCTTCGGGGATGGTGTCGTTGAGCTCCAAGAGCGCCATTGTGGTACCACGACCTGATCTGGAACCATTTTGATGACATCACATCGGCAGACGTCAGTAATGGATGTATGATCTGTTCTAAGTTGTTCGTCAGTGGACTGAGGAGGGCAATTGGGCGATACGATGTCGCTAGACTGGGATCCTTGCCGGCTTTGACCAGTGGAATGATGATGGACTGGTGCCAGCGACGGGGTTGAAACGAGCAGCTAGGTAGGCAGCTACTTTAGGGCCGATATGGCGCAAATGGATAGGTGCCAGGCCATCTGGTCCCAAGGCTTCGTTTTCAGGTCCAGGTAAACCTGACTCATCTTCCGGCCGGTTCGTCATGTGTTCGTCTTCGCTTGCAAATCTTACGTTCGGTTTACTCTTTTTCTGTCCATCACTCACACAATGGCTTAGTACTTATTAGGCCACGGGAAGGTCTATAATCCTGTTGACGGAGTCAGCGTCTGAGTACCATACCTCAAGCGTCAGTCTTTCGGCTTTTGCGCTTCCTCGGTCTACGATGGTCGCTTCTTGAATATCGAAGTCCTGGCCAGTCTGTCCCATGTGTGCTGCAAACTGCGAGTTTGGGTCTAGAATTTGAGCCGCCATTTTGCGTTCTTTGTAAGTGGGTCTGCAATTTTCGGCCTGTTTGTCCAACGTTATTGCAGTCTCCATCGTTGCAACGTATATTGAAGACAACTGTGGAGGTTTCAGTTGGGTGCAGCCCGTCGCAACCGCGGTAGTGACAAAGGTGGAAGTTTTGCCTTCTTGATGGACAAATCCATTGCTCGCCTTCAGCTCCCCCTGCTTGGTGCTGACCCCAGCGAAGTATTGGCCATTTCCCTCGACAGTGGCCTGGCACCGCTAACCGTCGTAAACGCCTACATCCCTCTAACTTCCAGTTGTCATTCCGGTTTCATCACCTCCATTGCTCCATATTTAACTTCTGGAGATCTTATAGACAGCTGCAGAGGTTTCAGTAGGGACAATCCGTCTTTAGGATGTATCACACAGCAGCTTATTTTCGCCTGAGTTCGATGAGCGGGTTGTAACAGTCAAGTGACTGCTTCGAGACTCCTTTTATATAGGGAGTGTACCCCCAGATTTGGGGTTGCTATTGTATTGGCCGTCGTCTCTTCAATCGGCGCTTGCTTCGGTTGATAAAGGATTTCGGGTATCCATTGCCTCAGAAGAGTTCGTGAAGGAATTGTTGTTCAGCTCTTTTGTCAGTATATGTGCTGTAGAGTGCTTAAACTTTTTGGAAAAGAGTGCGAACACAGCTACGTTTGTGGGACATGAGGTGATTACTGTTGAAGGGGTCTCAGAAGCAGTCTCTCGACTGTTACAACTTGCTTGAGTAGGCATAGTCTACCGACCTCGTGAAAATATGCCGCTGTGTGATGCATCCTAAAGACGGACTGCCCCCTACTGAAACCTCTGCAGTTTTCTACAAGATAGGTTGTAACGATGGGGACTGCAATTATGTTGGCGAAACAGGCCGAAAATTACAGACCCATCTACACGAAAACAAACTAGCATCTCGAAGACCAGATCAAACTCGCAGCTTGCAGCACACATTGGAGATGTTCAACCTCCCTTCGCTCAAGCGTGTCTATTCATCACCGTGGTATCCGAGTGTATTCTCCTTTTGCCTGTCTCGGTGGGGTTGATGCCTCGCGAGCTTGACCCCAACAACTTGCACATATTCCTGATTGGCTGGAGCAAACAGAGGACTGGACAGGTGTGCATCTGATCCTGCGTGCATAGGCGCATAACCACACTTTCTCATGTACTTAAGTGGCCTTTGTACGCAGCGCTTGCGATCATTTGGCAGCTGCTATTGCAAGGCTCCTTTAGAACAGTAAAGCTTTTGCTACCAACTCAGTCTCACCCGACCTTTTATGTGCGGACCTTCTGCTTGCAACAGTACGGTCATGAGGCTCTTACCTGAGTGATATCAGACTCTCGCTTAGTGACCTTAGACATATGATGGAGTGGATCCACTTTTCTTTGTCGGATCCAGTCCATTATATGTCTGAGGTCGGTAAGCGACAGCCTGATATCACCCAAGTATAAGCCCGAAGGCACACCGGGAAAAGTTTATGCTCTAATCAGATAGATCGGATACACCTTTCGGCATCTCGTAGATACCGACCTGTCGAGATTCGGTGACATATAGGAAGATGGGGTTGCAGCATCTTGCCCACATGCAAGATATTTAGCGCTGCTAACCATCCCATGAAATTCGATACCTAACAATGCAGCAACGGTGATACCTCGTCCGATAGTTACTAGCGATACCATTCATGTCGTGTACTATGTCTAACAATACAGCGTCCTTTGCCATCTGCTATTTACTTACTTACTTATTGGCGCTCCACTCTATCCAGATAGTAATGGACCGTCAGTACTGAAGGCATGGCACGTGGGCCCTGCTGAACCCGCCCCCTGGCGGCAGTTCGTGAACATAGAGATTGGGTGACGTACACGAAAATAGGGTTGCAGCATCTTGCCCACTTGAACGCTCTCACTCCTCCTATCGCGTCCTATGCCTTGCAATGCAGCAACCGTTATATATCGCCCGATAGGTACTGACACCTCCATATATGTCGTGCACAATGCCTAACAATAGAGTATCATGTATCCTATAATACTTGCTTGATATGTGACAGGTTACTCTCTCTCTCTCACGAACAAAATGGAAAACCGGTGTGCCCACTAAGAAAAGCGAATTCGTTTGGTAGATAGGCCTATCGAGGTGTTAGGGCTAAGCCTAACACTTGCGATCTTCAGGCCCGGTTCATTGGGAGATGGAAGGCCAGATTAGTAGGAACAACTTATTCTGTACAGAAGGAGTGGAGATTAAGTAGGAGGAGTTTGACTCTTGAACGAGTGCAGTCCGGATGCTAGGGTCTTGGCGTCCGGAGTGTCAGAGTGAAGGCATGTCATGACTAGCTCGCACCGAAGGGAACTTTTCCGAAGGCCCACAGATTTTGGTTTCGACGTCTGGGAACAGCCAATCACAGTTGCGGCAGAGTTGCCTTCTGGCCCGGCGACGAAAAGCAAGCCTGCACACGTGAACGCTCTCTCTGGCCTCTGATGATTCTAGCCGCTCCAGCGGAAGGACTTGTTCTCCGTAGTCAAATTCTATCTATTCTAAGTTCCTCTGTATACAGAATATACTATTCTGGTCTCCACCGACTTCTTCTCTCCTAAGGAGCCATGGTCTGAAGATCGCAGTTGCTAGGGTTTAACTTACTTAACCTCTTGCGATAGGCAGTTATCGCAGTCGGTCCCTCTCTGAGTCGGCCTTGAGAGCCAATGACCTGAGGGATTGAGGTCAGCCTACTAATGCGAGTTCTAGCGGAGTTTGCAGTTGTCCAACAGGTAGGCCGAGGCATGCAATCACGAGACGTCATGTCTGGCATGACGCGGTGGAAGTAGCGCTAGCTTGCCACTACAAGACCCCCATTCGTTTAATACGTTGGCCTAATGTGCTATTACTTTTTTAATCGCAAGGGTTTGCGGGTGTAGAATGTGTGAACTGCACGCTGGCTGACGTCACAGGAACACAACAGATAATTTCGATTACTGAATAGACGAATTTCGGTGAGCTCTCCGGGAACGGGTGGAGTGCAGCACTGCACATCCTTTGGCACTATATTGTTTTGTATGCGCCACTAGAACCTCGAACGGAGCGGTTAACTTAAGAATGGCGACCATAATTATATGTCAGAAATTTGTTGAGCAAACACCCTACTATTCTTCCTGAATGTTTCAAGTATTTAATCCTATTTAGTTTACATGCCGAAAACAGCCTATGCATATGCACACTCATTCTTACCATGTGTCCCGAATAAAATAGTAGTCACAAAATTTAAGGGTCCTTGTTTTTAAAGCAAACTCGGAGATGACGTAGCATTTATTTCGAATTCAATATGTCTAGGTGCTACTTGAAGAGCTACAGGGACGTTTCCTCCCTGACTTATTAACGGAGACGTTTCCATTGCTTACCTGTTTGTATCGCCAAGCCCGCAAACGATCACGTGACTGCGCTCCTCTACCTACTTCTGGGACAGCTAGTCACAGATGCCGTAGACAACTATTGATCAAGCGCCCAGTGACTCACTCTCACATGACATTTATGCATTCACGTCCATAGCACGCTAGCAGACAGACACGCATGGCCCGGGCCTGTCACGTGTCGAGGGCTTCAGACTACCACTGAGTTTCTGTATACAATAAACAACTCATACTGGTCTTAACCCTTCTCTTTCTACACGGTATCTTACATGATAAGTGTAATGCTCTGAGCACACTCACGGCTTAGACTCCTACATATCCACTGGGTGAATAATATAGAGCCGATGTTCAGCGTAGATATTTTGGTGCGCAGCTTCATTGAGTGTCCACGAAGATGAGGCAAGAGGTGTGTCGCCAGAACTGAAAGGATGGTGGACAGGCACCATCAGGTCCCCTCAAGTCAGAAGTCAAGGAAGACTGAAAAGGTTTAACATTTTTTACTCTGAAAAAGCGCACAAAAGGCTCAGCAGAGAAAAGTTGCCCACAGTCTTCCTATGCCAGTTGTGTTTTTGCATGCAGGATAACAGGAACCTGGGGCCTGTCCTTTGTTGTATGCAGCCAATCAGGTGAGGGTGCACACTGATTGGCCTCGAGCTCTTGAGATGCTAGGATCAAGACTAGCGCGAGAGCGACCCGAGCGAGAGGCAGAGAAGAGGAAAGTACGGGCGGCTCTTGCAGTAGATCGGCAGGAGTGCGTGACGGACAAGAGCGTGTAGCGGTGCTGCAGCCCGCCGCCTCCAAACGCGAGATGGCGCAAACGTGCTCTCGCAGCGGGGACATCCTTGGCCACCCAGTCCCTCGACCCAGCGCGTTGGCCGAGGTCTGAATGCAAGGCGTGACCTTTACCCTGGGGTGCACACACGCACTCGGGGCAGTCAGACGAATGAGCGTCCTACGACACTGGGCCAATTAGCGTCCTCAAATCCTCTGCGGCCCTTGTAACTATTACAGCTGCTTAGCCCCATTTGGGACACGGCTAATTTCCTAGCTGGTTTTGCTTTCCAAGTCACACTTCTGTCTCCATCTATTCTCCGTTCTTTTGTGTACACAATAAACTACTCCTACTATTCGGGCCTCCACCGACTTCCCCTCTCCTAAGGAATCGGACCTGGAAGATTGTAGGCGTTAGGGTTAACTCACCATAGCCTTAACGCTTATAAGTGCACAGAGCAGATTGTGCCGTATGACTGCGAAGGTCTGGTTGGCGAAGGTACGATGAATAAGTACAATGGCGTTGATCGTGAGCTGCCACATTACCCCCCGGCTAGGCCGAGGGCGACATGTGGTGCCACCGAAGGATTGGTTCATGTTTAAAATACATGGGTGATCTATACAGGGGACACACAGGAGGAGTGAATTGGTCTGGTGGCTTGCATGTTGGAGGTTTATGAGGAAGGGATAAAAGTTAGAGGGTCGAAGATCGTAGAAGAGGAGATCAAATGGCTCGTCCTGCGGAATTTTTGGAACGCTCATGATTTCCTTGCGTTTTCCGCGATGGATGCGAAAGGTCTTTGTACCTCGAAATAAAACTCAGAAAGGGTCGTCTTAGGGGGTTCACTGGCCGGTGGACTCGACCACCTCGGAAATAGATATGAAAACATGTCGCCAAGTCTTTTTAAAGATAAGATTTAGAGATGTAGGGCGTAGGTGGAACCAGGGAGAATGTCCGAGTAAACTGTTGGAGACAGTGGACGAGGTTGGTAGGATCCTCGACTGCAGTTGGAGGGTTTAGCTGATCATCTAACCGGGAAGTCAGCCAGTAACGCCGAACACAAGTTCATGGGTGGAACAGTATATGTCCGACTAAAGAGAGGAGCGGATGCCCAAAAGGACCAGTTCTCCGGATCGGCCGCGACGCGTAGGGTGGCACTCAGCTGGCGCTGAGGACGCTGGACCATCCCATTAGCAGCCAGGTGATAAGCTGTAATGTGGATGCCAGTGCAGCCTAAAATGAAGGGATGAGTGAGGGAGCCGTTAACTGTCAGCAGTGTACAGTAGTATATTGACTACATCGTATAAATACTGCAAAACCTATGTATAAATAATCCAAATCTGATTATAAGTCCCCTAGACGAGCCGCACGTTATGTACGCTGGACCAACGCAGAGGCTAAATCATGGCACGTCCCCATGGCAAATGCTATGGTGGCAAGCGTAGGTATAGGTCGATGCCACGCCAGTTACCTACGCCTGATTCCACGTTATCTTGACACCGGGCCAGAGGGGGGGGGGCAAGTGCGGTAGACGCAGTGCAAGTGTACTATCTCAAAAAAATAATGCATGCCCAAGTAGCCGTTCCTTTGCCGCCTAGTCCTGTTGTATAGGGTATATCTCGTTGGATAAGACGGTCGGACTAACAGTTGGTGCTGCCTCTGAGGATGGGTTCGTGGTGACTCTCTCCCCGTGGACACTCACGCGGGAACGTGCACTGCTGCTAACGTGCGCACACGCCTCAGCGCTGCTAGCGAGTGCACGTGCACTGGCCTTCTGGCCCATCACCTTCCAAAGCCGACTTGTAGTGGGCCTAAATCTGTCTGGAGCTCAAGGTCGTCGCGGTTGCCAGACTTACTAGCGCGCGTGACGTGGACCACCCACACGCTGTTCAACCAATCACAGGCCAATCACAGCCAATGAACGCGCTCCCTCTCTGTCTACTGGCCTAAGTGCTGTTAAAACCCCACTTGGGACCCGGTTGATCTCCTTGGTGGTCGGGCTCTCCCAAGTCAATCTCCCCTCATCTATTCTCCGTTCCTGTATACACAATATATTCTTCCCACAACTCTGGCCTTTACCGACTTCTCCTCTACCAAGTAACCATGGGCTGAGGATCGCAGTTGCTGGGTTTAACTCATTTAACCCACTGCGATAGACTCACGAAAGACCGATCCTCGTGGCCTCTGGGATGACTGCCGCCATGGCCCGCACTTAGGAACGACCCCCCTGGCGGACGGACGTGCACTGGTCCAACAGTCTAATTCCTTCTGCCTATTTTCCACTTCATTCTGCACAGAATAAACATTGCCTACCACTCTGAGCTCTCACGTCTTATATTCTCCTAAGTAAGTGCAGATCTTTGTATCCAAATGTGACCGGACGTGCTGCGTCATGAAGGGATGTAGGCGAATTAAGTTTGACGTCTGCTGTGCGGGCTAAAATTCCCTACTTATCAATGCCACCGTTGACTTCACTCTCCAGGAGCACATATTTTACGCTATCTATCCATAAACACTCTCCTATATTTATTTTGGAAATGGGTAGCTTGCTGAACTTTGCCACAGATTTCCCTTATAGTTTTTTCCCTGCCTCTTTCTCAGTTCACCATATTTGCCTAATATTGTTGACTAATATTTAAAAAAATGGGTCCGTTGCAAATCAAATCTGACTTAATATGAATAGCATACTACCCATTCCTGTTGTTTGTGGGCCCTTAGCTCAACTTATGCGTTGTTTAAATTTATCAATTTTCCCATTTTTGTTTTAACTCAAATACAGCACTTTCGGTTCTGACAGCGTGCTCTTCGCTAGCAATTTTCTTGCTAACAACTCTCCACAGCTCAATTTCTCTCCTCACCTGCCGCTGTTTCCTTCGCCCTTCAACGACATATTTCTCTGGTGATCATTCCCGGGCTCAGGAGAATCCAACAGCAATTTACAAACGAGATTTCTCTCAAATCTCACGATTGCGACCCTACAAACTTTGATCCCAGTCTTCACGAAGTCATCCTTTGGCAAGTCGATTTCTTGACTATTGCTGGCAAGGATCGTGAAGGATCTAAGTGAGTTGTATCATTTCTTAACCTTCATTGTTATCCTCGTATACCGTTTTTACACCTTTTCCACTAGGATAGCCTGGTAAATTGCTCATTAGTGGTTAGCCTACATTAGAAAGTTTACCGTTGCGTTTTTGCTAAAACGTTTGGTAAATCTGTAGTGATAAACCCTCTACATGTTATACAGTTGCTTACGCTCAGCTGTGCTTACCAACTTTGTATTTATTTTTTTACCATAGCACTAATTTTGTAATGAAAGGATCCCTTTGGACTTAAATATACAATTATTTAGAAGTTGTAATGGCCACTGGCTAAGACTGGGTTTGAAGTGGCCAAGCTGGAAATAATGGCCTAGGATTTGTTTTACGCAACTGCAGTCGCGACCATTGCTCACCCCGATCCGACCGAAGCAAGATCAGCTCTCATTGTCACACGCGACTCGCCGCAAGTTCCCCTTATTCTCCTTCACTTATATATCTCTGTAATCATAGTCCCCTATCATTAGTTTAGACTAACCTAGTCGCTGTATATGCATCTGCAGAATACACTATTCCTAACAAGCTGGCTTTCCCAACGTCTTCTCTCTCATCTCCTAAGGAACTGGGCCTAGAAGATCGTAGGTGTTAGGGTTAACCTTCTCAGCATTAATTCCTATGGGTTCACCTGTGGTTGATACGGGCACCGAGGACAATGCCCTATCTAAAGAGGGGGATTTTTAACTGCTATTGGTTAAGATTAAGTTTGGAGTGACAAAACTGGAAATAATGGTCAAGCTTCTTCCTCACACAGTTACATCTCCGTCACTGTCCAAGTTCAGCAAGACAGGAATACCTCAGCTGATGGGAATCGTTTAAGATTGGTTCTGGCTCAGAGTCCATTTAATCACACGGACATGCAGAAATCCCAAGAGAATGACTAGATGTCGTTAAGGGAGCGAAATAAATACCCTTTATTAGTAGAATAATACATAAAAGGGTAGATAGTAGAGGTGGAAGAAGTGTACTAGTATAAAACGGAAAACTTATCAGGACCGAGAAGGTGCGGCACAAGCGAAACGGAATCCAATGGGAAAAGCGTTCCAAAACCATTCATGACAAACAGCTGCAGAACACACTGCTTGAAAATGGATACCCGGAAAGGTTCATGCTCAGGAATTTTGGCGAACGCGCCAAAAAGCCCGCTACGTTATCCACAGAAAAGAAAGAAATGTGCATAAGACTGACTTTCTTAGGCGATGCAACAGGCCAGCTGGTCAGACGACGCCTGGAGACTGTGATTGCAGGCGCATTTCCCCGCGCCGAAATTACGCGTGTTCTTCGTGAGCTCTCCTCTCCTACGATTGAGAAGTAAAGGCCAAATCCCGTCGGATGCCACTCATTCACCTGCTCCTGTGGAGAGGGATGTATTGGCCGAACAACAAAACGTCTGGAGAAGAGGGTGCACGAAAACATACCAACCTGGTTCGGCAAACGTAAAAATCGATCGATTTCAAGTTCAATCCTTGTACACTTGACCGATATGAACCACCAAGTTGACGCGAGAGAGGCATTTCAAATCATATACCGGGCACCGACACACTACTCTAAGGTCCTGCGCAAACGGGTGCTCGCCATAGCCGAAGCATTGGCAATTACACTCTATGCTGTCAAACGACGCTGGTAGCCGCTGTCTGCCTACCTTTGCCATCTACACGAGTGAACACGAAGCCGCTCGAACACACGACATTCGAAACCAAGCACACCGACCATGAGAATACCCCTCACCCCCTACTTCGAGAACCATTTAAAACTACATATAACTGACCAACGGTATTGACCTTATGAATAATTTCGGAAGACACGTGTTTGCCAAATCGACTTCTCAAATTAAACATAGGAATATTTGCAAAACAAAAACAGTTGGGTTTGGGTTGTTACTCTACCTGCCATTGGTTAAGGCTATGTATGTAGTGACCAAACTGGAAATAACGGTTATTCTTTCTCCACGTGTGCCTGCATCGCAGTCACGACTAACTTCGATCCGACCGAAGCAGGGTCAGCTCTCATCTCTTACGTCGATATTTCTGTAATCACCGTCCTTATCGTTAGTTTATTCTACCCTTATATGGCTAGACTAACGCTATAGTGTTATACTCTCATCCAATAAGCGTCCGTCACTCTGCATCTCTAGGTCCTGAGGCAAAAAATTCGTAGCTAAGCCGGAATTGAAGCGGCATTTCTTGTGTCCAGCAAACATTCTTGGAACAATGACGCTTGGCTGGGCTCTGCGAAAGTTACATCGCCTTTACATTCCTTAGACGTGCATTTCTATCTGTGTCAGCTTTTACTGCATTTATTATTACCTAGACTCTTTTAGGTCGTTTCACTTTTTCACAAAGAACAATTTTGTCACGAGATAAAAATAAGGAAAGCAAGCATAGGCTAAAAGGGGAAGCAGCTGACCGCGCTCCCCTAGTAGCAATTTCCATCTATAGAGTTTCCGTAATAGGAAAATGTCAACGATTTAGAACGATTTTACAACGATTGAACGAAAAAATCGCACGATTTCCGTATGAATTTCGTACGAAAAAATCGGATGTCAAATTTCATTTGGCCAGCGGGACGCCCACCTCTCATGAAAAACCCCCAATTCGCGCGATATATCACGTAGCACTTTTGAAGTCTTTTTGGAGTACAAGAAAACTTTATTGTATGCAAATATCGGTAAAAAGTTTGTACAAAAGATTGAATCTGGGTAATGCTCTCTCATCGTGGTAGTACTAGCCTGTGGACGGGCCTGGCTCCGGGTGATTTTCTTCCTCAGATTGGTGCTCTGAAAAAGGAAGAGTACTGGCTGAGAGTACGCGCCTTAAGATATTATTTGCGTGGCAATAGTATGGGTTCACTTACTGACAGGAAGTTTTCCTTTCTCAGCCTTAATGCACCTTCTGAAATGCCTGTCAAAGGCCTTCTTGAAGGTGTCCTTAAAGGCATCCTCAACACACCGGCGATCTATTGGCCGGGAATCGTTACCAACTGTATAAGCCTCTGATAGAAGGAGGGTTAGAATGAAGTAAAAACCCTTACGCAAGATCACGTTATACGCCTCCGTTTCATGGAAGGCTTTCTTCCCTCTCTGCTGGCCCTTAAAAGAGAGCTCCTCTGTGATGCTGTCAGTTAGCAGGATCTGGAAAGCGCTGTTAACGTAAGCCGGCACATCATCGGTAGCTACAGATGCCAAGTGGGTCATCTGGTAACGTTAGATTAGATTGTTGGGTAACTTACGATTCGATGGCGATACTGTTTCCCTGATAATGCCTTATTAAAGGCGTCCAGTTCGCTAATTGTTGACAGAGGGGTAAGAAAAGGCACGTCGACAGGTGCCGAGGCGGAGGCAGTCTTATCATAAAGAGCCGCAAGAACGTGGTCTAATTTTTCTTCTTCACGCTTTCTATCCTCTTCTGATTGTCTGAGATATCTTATCAAGGACATATTCATATCAACTAGCCACTTCATGGACGTGCGTGTCTGTTGTTTGAAGCCACGAGCTGGGCGCAGTTTACGGCTCCGCCGGTTGGTTTTGTCTACAGAGAATTGCGCATAACGAATTCTACAGAGCATCTAGGCCTAGACGGTCCGCCGGCTAAATGACGTCTAGTTTGGCCAAAAAATAGTCGTCTAATAGTCGTAGATTTTTAGTCGCATAGTATACGTCTATTTTTAGTCGCCTAACAGACGTCTATTTTTAGACATAATGGGCAATCGGCGATAACTACGGTTTACGATTGCCACAGGATCCCTTTACTTCGCGAACGACCCCTTTTCCCTAGTAGCATTTTATGTCTATAGAATGTATAGAGAATGTCTATTCATAGACATTCAAATGTCTAGTTGATATCTACGTACTGTATTTTGGACCCTTTGATAGATATCTATATGATATCTATTTATAGACATAAATAGTGTTCGGCGATAAAGGCGGCTTACGCTTGGCAGTAGATCCCTTTTGTAACAGAACGACCGATTTATTACGTTAGACCCCTTTCATTGGTAGTAAATCTAAGTAGGAAGGTGATTATGATTAGTATAAAAGTTTATTATAGTAAAATATATTAGAAAACGCTGAATATGTGCAGAGGCGCTTCGTTTTGTGTTCCCTCCACAACAGTTAGGCTTCATTCTGTTGTTCGGGACCCACCGATGTCCCAGCGGTGGCCTCTACAAGTCATAAGTACATGACGAAGTTATAAGTTTACTTACCAGTCCGCTCATTTTTCTCTTTCAATCTCGCCTCTCGCTGTTTATGGGTATCGAGCATCACTCGTAAGCGACGCTTAACGACATTCTCGAAATTGGACATTTTGCAGTTATCATCCTGATTCCAAGTAGCGAAGAGGTCTAAACATTAAGAATGTCGTTGATATAAGGAAACTCACCCAAAAGTACATTGACAATTTTTAAAATTTTGAGTCTTTTTTTCGATTTTTTCCAATAAAGTTAATGTGCATACTCATCTCGTCATCGAAAATGGCTCCGAAACTGCGTTTAACGAACTCGGGAAGAGTGCTGCCGCCGAGGCCATTGAGATAATCGATCTAATGCAAGTATTAATTGCCAAATGTTTTGCTTACGAGTTCTTTTGGAATGTTTCATCCGTTAAGCGAACGTTGAGTTGCCGGAACTCGGCAGCTGTTTTTAGTGGTTCAGAAACGGGGTTGCTTCTGATGATGGTAGTAGCCGTACGGCTAGCGATCTGCTGCTGACGTATCAGCGCTTCAAGCTGCCTCTGGCGTGCAAGACCCTGACCGACCATAAGTTCAAGGCGGTTAAGCCGATCCGTGAGATCCTTGTACGTCCGCCTGACCTCGATGGTGTAGTCGGACAGCCGACGACATAAGAGAAGTAAACCGTGGCCGGTCTCTGGACTGCCAGCGGCGACTTCAGCATGATCGTCGCCAGTAGGCAGTGTGTCGTCGCTTCTTTCGAACACATCCTCCAGCTCTGGGTCCCAAGAAGCAGAAAAGCGCTATTGTGAAGACTTACTGGTGATGACTGATCATCCCTTTCGACGAGAAAATCATTCTTCAGCTTTTTAATCGCCGGAGGAATTAATTTCTGATCGCGGTATACACATATCAGTATATTGAAGGTCTGTAGGCGTAGACCGAAATTGTAAGTGTATATTTGTCTTGAAACCCATCAACCTCTGTGAAATATACACATGCTGCTTTCAGACAGTCCTCAGTAGTATAAGTTACAACGTAAATTTATACTACTGAGGACTGTCTGAAGGCAGCATGTGTATATTTCATAGGGGTTGATGGGTTTCAACACAAATATACACTTACAATTAGTAAGTGGCTTCTTCACTACTCCCAGATACACTAGGTGTAGTGGATCTAAAGGAAACTTTGTAATTAGTCCTACATTACACGACCTGAATGGAGAAACTCCTACGATGAGCTTATCACCTGCCGGCTCTTTGAATTTGCCATCACTCCTTTCTCTCTTGTCTTCCTCGGCGTAAACAACTTTCCCCTTATACTCACCGCACACGGAACGTTGTTCCCATCCGTAGTAGGCGTTCATTTTTCTTAACCTGCTTAACAAAAGCCCTCGTGGGAGCGTCACATATTACCGCTTTCACGCACACCCGCGTACTCTGCATGCCGTCCTCGCTTACAATTCCATTGCCTTGCAGAGCAATTAACTCATCTACTACTAACTTATAGTACTCATGAACATCAGCAGGCTTACTGCCTCCATAGCAAAAACCTACCGGAAACACATCGCTCCGGAAGGGTCGAATTACCCTACCTAAGATAGGCCACATGGGAGTGTTTAATTTCTTATAAATAGGCACCCCGTCTATTGCCAACTGCACATCAACTTCCTCTGGCATCGAATTCGTATTATTCGGTATAAGTTGGCGCAGTTTTCTTTCCAAACCTATGTGAACGTACTCACTGTAAGAACCTAGTCATCATCCCTTACTATGGGCAACGACTCCCAATGATCATCACTTGCTCAATTGTACGGTAAATCCCCAGTTGACTTGTAGTAAGTTGAAGTCGGAAGTCTTTTATTGTTAGAAAAGCCCAGCAGTACTTTAAAAAGTTGTAAGTGTACTTACCACTTTTTTATTTTTTCTCTGGCGACATGCTGATTGTGTGTGTGTACAGCGTCGCCTTACGCCTTCGCCATATTGCATTATCCAGGTGGGATAGCTTATATTTGCTATTCGTGTTCCAATTTTCGAATACCCCTAAGCATCTACAATTAAATTCTTAATTCGAGACATACCCAGTAGAACGTTATAAAAAATAGAGTTAAATATGGCCATCTTATTGTTGTGGCCCTTACAGTTAATAAACCGCGATATTTCGTCTTCGAAAACTGCTAAAAATATCCGCCTGACGAATTCCTCTATTTTTCTGCCACCCAGGCGGTTGAGATGTGAGATCTAGAGCAAGTAATAGTAATCAAATGTGCATCTTACAAGTTTTTTTTGAATTCGTCAGTCTGCAGCATGTTCTTTAGTTGGCGAAAGTCCGCCGTTGATTTGAGGGGCTGTTGAGAAGAAGAAGACTCGATCGCTGGGACAATATGTTTATTCGCCTGACGTTTCGATATCCGTCGCGGATTCGTCATCAGAGACATGAGTAGCAGAAACAGGTCAAGCATGTATAGAAGTTTGCAGTATTTATAGGACACAGTCATTTCTGCAAGCATACAGCAACAATTAACGTTAATTGCCTTCTTGTGCGTGGATTGCTTGTTGGACGGCACGCGAGACGGATATCGAAACGTCAGGCGAATAAACATATTGTCCCAGCGATCGAGTCTTCTTCTTCTTCTTCTTCTTCTTCTTCTTCTCAATTGCTTCCTGGGACATGGATGTTCGCTTGTATTGAGGGGCCGTGTTATTGGATTCTGCTGTAAGGTGGCAGTGACCTCTGCATGTAGTGTAGGCGACTGACGAATCAGCCCCTCAACTTCCCGCAGGCGAGTCAGTCCCCTGCGCCCGATTTTATCCAGTCTGTAAAGACGTATGGACATTTCTTCAATATTTCTGGCCATTTCTGCCATGTGGCGGCACATCAGCAGTAAGACCCGATCTCTATCGGGCCTACTTTGAACTATTTATGCATCGTTTGAGGATTATGCGGAATCAATTGTGTGAAAAGGTAATAATTACCGTTGGCCGAGTCATTGCCCCCGGCAGGAAGTATGTCTGCGGATGGCTCAAAAACCTCTGCATAGGGTTCCAAAGAAAAAGGCTGAGCGTTAGTTGTGAGCACTTACTGGTGACCCAGAGGCTTCACCTCCCAGTAGGTAGATGGCCTCTTCGATCGCAGGCCTTCGGTCACGTTCAGGAAGTTGTCTCTAACTGTCCTGGTTCATCTTGGTAACTACAATCGCACAGGAAAACAGGGAGTTAGTTCACGAAGTTTGTGGATCCACCTATCGCTATGACCACTACTGCCCTGCAGTGCTCGTGAACCACTCACTATGGGGACTGTGCGTTGTAGGGGTCATAGCACTGTTCGCAAGTGCGAAGGGATAGTAAGTGGCTTGCTAACGGCTATTTATTATCTCAATCAGCAAGTAACTTTCGTCATGTGGAAAACATACGTACTTACTAAAGCTAGGCGGTAATGGGGCGAACTGCAATCTCTCACTGAGGTCTGCTTTAAACACGCTTAGAGGCGATGACTTCTTCGGGTTGTCAAACAAGTCAGACGTATTTACAAATTCAGTGAAAGCTAGTCCTACGCGGCCGCCTTGACTCACAAATATCTTTTGAATACATACGACCTTATTATCAAAGCCAAAACATCTATTGGCCGGTGTAGTATCGATGTACAGTGGTCGCCGTTGACCAAGTAATTTTCCTTAATTTGTATAAGTTTGATCATTATTCCAATACCAGTGTGAATGTATTTAGGAAAAAATAGAAATAATAAAGAACGGCCTAAAGCCTATTAGTTTCTTAACATAACTATAAGAATTACTTAGTGTTCGTAAAGGAATATAAAATTTTCTCGATAATGCCGTGGTTCTAGAGACGTAAAAAAGAGCTCTAATTTAGAACAATAAATTAAGATATTGTGTTAAGTTGAAAACTTGAAGAAACCACTTTCTATATAACATTAAATTTTTTCTTGAGTCAAAATATTCTGTAAAGTCTGTTCTTACCGGTTACGTATTTATTGAATGTCATCGGAAAAAAGTGTGTCATCAAATTGCTTGTTTTTACTATCTTCACTGATAAATTCATAATTTGCGCATCTGTTCGACGTTTACACCAAAACCTTTAAAATAAGGTATGTATAAAGCGTATTTACCGACAGAAAGTGTTTTTGGATATTAGTTCTTAGAATGATGACCATGTTGCTTCTTTGTAGAAATGCCTCAAAACAGCAAACCACATTGTCAAGAGTAAATCATGTCAGCAGTATAACTCTAAAACTACTATTCCTAAGATTAATAAAAAACTTTCCATAAAAGGTTACGTCTTAGAAATTGCTTTGATTAGTTATTCGGCCGCCGAATAACTAATCAAAGCAATTTCTGTAACGAATCGCTAGCGATCGCTACGGACGTTCACCAGAATGTCCAATAATTCACTACCCCGCCGTTCTATGTCCCCACGCAAACGTACGCACCGAAAGCGTGCGCGCTTGCTCAGAGTTTTTCCAACCCCCCTCCCCCTTTGCGCAGCCCTCGTATGGCGTGAGAGTGCGCGCACCCGTTATCAGCAGAAAGTAACGATCCGTTCTCATGAGACGCGCTGCTTGGGCCACGACGAACACCTGGTCCCGCCTCTCAGTCAACTTAACCGGTACCCGGCCGCGCGAACGCCACCCTCCCCCTACCAGTAACTTCACTCACCCCTCCCCCCTTATTTCGCGCTCGCTGGCGCGCGCACTCAGGCCCGCGCGTAGAGGACGCCAAGGCTCGGCGAGTGCAACTATCCATCATAGGGTCCGAATTTGGGTCAGATTTGGTGATAGTGATTTTTTAGGAGGCCCGGCGGTGAGAACGGACGAAACAGCTTTTGATCATGGGACCGGCTGCATTGATTTCTGCAAGCTCTAAGTCGTAGTCGTTTGGAAAAATGTCATTTCGTCAGAAAGTGTCACAGGAGGAACATCTGCTCTTCCGCGAAAAACTTCTTCCACTTGTTTTATTATTACCAGCTGCTGCTAACGTTTTTTTCTCTTTGCAGGAATGAAACTATACTGTCCCAGTTGCGGTGAGGCATTTGCAAGTCCCTATCGACGGCATTTGGAAGGCGGTACTGGTAGCAAGCAGCGTAAGAAGTCATCTGAACAGAGCGGTTTGCATCGTGGTGTTTGTTTATTTTGCGGTAGTAATAAGATGTTTTTTTTCTACCGTAGGAAAGAAGTATAAGTTGGCTCTAATCAAGTGGTGTATAGACCGTAAGGTGCCGCATAGGACTTCAAACCCTATGCTGAGAATGTGGTCTCAAATCTTCCCGGTTATTCCGGTGGATACGAGAACACTTCTAAGAACTAGAAATATTTATATGGCAGTGAGAATGGATGATGGCAAGTACATGCACGTGGGTTTGAGGACCCAGGTCATAAAGTTAGTTAGGGTGGGGCCGTCCGATGCAGTAGTAGTGCAACTGCATTGTGATGGCTTTACTAAGTTTAAGAAAAATCCCGTTAGTTTTTGGCCTTTTTTAGGTAGAATAATAGAACCCTTCAGGAGTACGGTATTCGTAGTGGGTGCATACTGCGGTTATTCAAAACCCGCAGATGTAAACCATTATTGTAGTCCTCTCATTGAAGAGGTCAATACCCTGACATCAGAGGAGTTAGTACTCCCCGACGTCGGTCGTAGGATAGGATTTCAGGTAAAAGCAGTAATAGCTGACGCCCCTGCGAGGGCGTTTTTAAAACAAATTAGAAATGTAGGCGCGTATGAAGGATGTGAGAAGTGTAAGAATCCCGGTCATCAGTACCGGTATGTGAGAAACGGTCGTGAAATGAGTAAGGTAGTTTACTTAGGAACGGACCATAGCCTGCGCGACGATGCAGAGTTTATGGTCTATGACCCCAACAGGCACATAGTCGGACGGTCGCCCTTCCTACCGACGCCAGTTGGGTTAGTTACAGGTTTTCCGTTAGATCCCATGCACCTAGTTTACTTAGGTGTTATGAGGAAGTTGATTAAGTTGTGGCTTCTAAGCCCCACTACGTCCGCATACCGGCTTCCAAGGGAGGTGGTAAGGAGTATAAGTGAGAGGTTAATACGGATGAGGAGTTACCTACCTTCGGATTTTACGCAGACACCGCGTAGAATAGAGCTCTTCGCACAATGGAAAGCAACGGAACTGCGAATGTTTCTGTTGTATACCGGTTTCGTAGTCCTCAAGGGTCTTCTCCCTGATGGCTTATACAAACATTTCCTGTGCCTATTTTTAGCAATAAGGGCACTACACACAGCAGGGCATCACGCAGACACACTCAAATTTTGCTCTAAATCACTAAAGTACTTTAATCAAGGCATCTATACTTTGTATGGTGAGGAGCATATGGTGTATAATGTACACAGCATTGTACACCTACCACTGGACTACATTAAGCATGGTGCGCTGGACTCCTTTTCAGCGTTCCCATTTGAAAGTTTCTTAGGTCAATTAAAGGACCTGGCGAGGACCGCGTTTCTGCCGCTTGAGCAGATTTCTCGGCGCCTTAGTGAAGGGCACTTGAGGCCGCATCTTCTAACTCCTCACCTATCAGTATTAGCAGCTACTCCTAAAGATGCCTACTTTCGCCTTCGCTCTGGATTTATGTGCGTTAGGCGTTATTTATAGCGAATCTTCGTACTATAAGTTGAGTGTATCGTACGTTGAGGAGGTCTCCGAGGTTTTCACTCGGCCCATAAAGTCATCAGGGCTACATATTTTTAGGGTAAAGTTCTCTAATAATGTTAGCGAGGTAGAGGTTCGGGAACCCTTCCAGAAGTACATGGGAGTTCCCGATGAGGACTTCATAATCCTCATTAAGCTGCTATGGTTACGCACCCTCGGGGATTGAAAGCGGGATACGGCATGAAAACTCGTAGTCCTTCGCCACACGCGCTGCGACATATACGTAGGGAGACAGCTTCTACTCATTATTAACCGACGACAGAATTTCCGGCTCACCAGAGCATACGCCCTGCTTGCTGGTAAGCGTTTGATTCTTCCTTAATATTAATCAACCCCTAGATGTGTATGGAACGTGGGCGGAGGGCCGCCCAACACTGCCGACGGATTTCGAGGAGGCCGTCCGCTCCGTGCTAAAGTCGGCTGTTACCAAGCTTACTTGCTTACAAAAACGGCATGACGGGAGTGCTGATCAGGACAGTTCCATGGAATAGTTGAAGCCTCCCTCCCTTGTACATAATTCCCGTATCTTTGTAAATAAATCCCCCTTGTTTATGTACTACGAATCACTTATTTCTATGTCATGTGCTTGTGGGAGGGGAGGGACGTTCACGCGGGGAAGGGCTGTGCAGGTGAAGGGGGCGGGGCAGCATAACTCGTCGTGCCGGCCGGCCAGCTACGCTAAACACGCAGTCACCTGGGGAGGGCAGCAAAAGTGGGTGAAGGGGGAGGACCGTAGGCTTATGCGTATGCCCAAAACTTGGTCGGGGGGGGAGGTGTACGCGAGCACCACGGGAACCACTGCACATGCGTTGGGTGGGAAACACCGTCAAGCAAAAGCCTACAATCAGCGCTCAAGTAGATGGTGCGTCCATGTGACCACTGGGCACGCCTATGCGTACACCCACAGGCGCGGACATTCATATTAAACCAATCAGCGCACACTACAGTTAACGGCAAGGCAGACAGCGACATGAAATGGTGCGCGCGTACCAGTAACACGCGTACGCATGGAGGGAGAAGCATTAACGATCAGCCAATCATGTGAAGCACAAATATGTTCACCTTTTACGTCTACTGCTGAAGCGCATTACGCTAGCGAAATGCTACTACGTAGACGAACTTCTGTGTATATTAAATTTCTCCAACGTAATGTCACAATGAACTTTGAGAATTTTGAGAATTTCTTCACGTTTTCTGAAGATAAACGATTCAATTTGACTGAAAATAAAAGAACTTTCGTTTCTCTTCATAATGATTCACCTTCCGCATGAGTAGATTAATTCCACTTTCAGATATATACTGGCGAATTCAAAATACTTGCCATATACATTGCCATTTTTTGAAATACTTATTATTCTTTTGTCTGTTCCGTTTCTAAATAAAGTAAAAAGGGACTTACTTATAAAAAGGCATTATTTGTGTTAGATCTACGAAAATATGTTAGACATTTGGTTTTTATTGAAGGACATTTGAGGTTCATTGCTGCATTCAAACAAACACTCTTCTGTTATTCCATTTTGTGCATTAAAACTTAACAGGATAGCTAAACATAATTTCTTAAGCACAAGTTTTCAATGTTACTGCAAACAAATTTGGTTCCTTTAACTTGGCTTCACTTCAATCTGAAAAATTTTGTATAAACTTTTCCAGTTCTGGAAGGTATATCCTCCATAACTATTTTATTTATTTTGGAGTTCATTCTTCGTATTATCAACATTAATGTGCAGTTTGGTTCTCTCTTTCGTTATAGCATAGGAAATTCCTTCCATATGAGGCTACTTCCAAGTTCCCTAAAACTAATGGTTATTTCTCTTAATAAACCTAACTAAAATGACGATTTAACTAAGTAAAGGGCTTTTGCAGCATTCAATAAACTGAATGAAGCACAATAGTGTTTTCAAATATATGCCAAAGTGTCCAGGCAAATTTCATAATTAGCATTGCATGGTCTTCGGCGGCTACTGTACATACTGATCGGCGATAATGGCGGCTTACGCTTGGCTGTGGATCCCTTTTGTGAGAGAACGACCCATTTATTACGTTTAATCCCCCCTTCATTAGTAATAAACTTAAGTCGGAAGACGATTATCATTAGTATAAAACTTTATTATAGTAAAATATAAAAAATCTACTAATATGTACAGTGGCGTTTCCTTTTTTGTCCCCTCCATAACAGTTAAGGTTCATTCTGCTGTTCGGGACCCGTCGATGTCCCAGCGGTAGCCCCTACAAGTCATAAGTACATGACGAAGTTATAAGTTTACTTACCCGTCCGCGCATTTTTCTTTTTCAATCTGGCCTCTCGCTGTTTATGTGTATCGAGCATCACTCGTAAGCGACGCTTTACGGCATTCTCCAAATTGGACACTTTGCAGTTAACATTTTGATTCCAAGTAGCGAAGAGGTCTAAACATTAAGAATGTCGTTGTTAGAAGGAAACTCACCCAATAGTACATTGTTAAATTTAGAGTTTTTGAGGCTTAAGATTGATTTCTTTCCATGGAAGTTGATGTATAAACTCATCTAATCGTCGAAAATGGTGGCTAAAATGCGTTTATCAAACTCCGGATGACTGCTACCTCCGAGGCCATTCAGATAAGCGATCTAATGCAAGTATTAATCCCCAAATGTGTTGCATACGAGCTCTTTTCCGTATGTCTCATCCATTAACGAAACGTTCAGTTGCCGGAAACCAGCAGCTGTTTTTAGGGGTTCGGCAACGGAGTTGTTTCTGATGAAGGTAGTAGCCGTAGGGGTAGCAATCTGCTGCTGACGGATCAGCGCTTCATGCTGCCTCTGGCGTGCAAGCCCCCGGCTGACCAGGACTTCCAGGCAAGCAGATCCGTGAGATCCTTGTACGTCCGCCTGACCTCGGTGGTGTAGTCGGACAGCCGACGACATAAGAGAAGTAAACCCTGACCTGTCTCTGGACTGCCACCGGCGACTTCGGCATGATCGTCGCCAGTGGGCAGTGTGTCGTCGCTTCTCTCGAAACATCCTCCGGCTCTGGGTTCTAAGAAGCAGAATAGCATTAATGTGAAGACTAACTGGTGATGACTGGGCCTTCCTTCCGACGAGATAAACATTGTCATTTATTGCTGACTTTCTTGGCCCTTGTAATCGCGGTCGTTGGGACATCGTGATATCTACAATCGCACAGGAAAAAAGGGAGTTATTAATCGGGTACTGGGATCGTGGACGATCCGCCTTTCGATATGACCACTTCGGAATTCCGAGGTAACACCTATAATCCAATTGCCTTCTCGTCTGGCGTAGGCGAAGTAACATCTACACTTTCGCCGATATGGGGTTTGCCACCCTCTTCGCAGATGAAATAACCGTCAGCCTTTCTTTCCATGGCCGGTCACTAAACAAACACTCCTTCCGTGGGTCGGATTTCTATCCAGTTGCCGCTGGTAAGCATTGACCTCTTTTCCTATGACAACCTTCGAGATCGAATTGTAATTAGGGTGGTAGAACAGAGATCGGCCTTTTGCTTGCGGCCTTTGAAATTAACGTTGTTCGTTACAGCATCGTCAACCACTGCATAGTATATCCTATTATCAAAGTCCTCGGTATTCTGACCTCTAATACAACCTAAATATACTGTCTACGTTGATTAGTAAATAGGGTAGAGCGGAATACCAGCAGCTGGTGAAATTTAGGCCCGACCAAGCCGTTGTTCAGATCCTGAAAGTCTGACCGATTGCATATAGGGTGTTCAATGGGATTGATAGTTCTTTGTGAGATCTGTTCAAATTCCTGACTGGGCTGGTCTTTCATGTTGGTTTCAAGCGTCCGTAGATGGGTAGTTATGCGTTTCAAGGCTTTCATCCTTTTCCATGCTTTATGCCTCACCATTTTGTCCATCTTTCTGTGTAGGGCATCAACTGAGGAGAGTTATCCTGTTACAATATACTTCTTTGTGAAAGAAAAATACGACAGAAAGGAGTTTAGGCAACGATAAATGCAGTAAAAACTTGCACAGATAGAAATGCAAGTCAAAAGAGCATATAGGCTATGTAACTGTCGCGGAGCTCGGGAAGATGTCATGTTTCCGAGGATTTTTGGTGGACACACAGGACATGCCGCTTCAGTTCCTGATTCGTTATAAATGCTTTGCTGTAAGGCCCACAGATTTGCCCAGGCAAATCAGTGGAGACAATTCTGCGACTGCTGCTCCTTAGCGCATCCATTGAATGGTAGGAGTTTACGAACATGCTGTTGGTTATGGTGGTTGTGGGCCATCACCAGACGCCCAAAATTCCCTTCTTCTCCAGGACACATGCAATATTTTGTAGTCCCCTGCCTGCCTGCCTCCAATGACCTGTTTCTCTCTACTATGATTCACATTTTATCTTCATGGACACTCTACTTCAGCGGATAACCGACGGCCCTACGAAGGTTGTCCCATTTTCATGTTAAAAAATGTTAGCTGGCTTGCCTCGAATGTTTATTGAAATACAATTACGTACCTATTATCTGTTACACTGTTCTGATTTTCTATTATAAGGGTAGTTGTTCGTGCGCTTGACATCCAATTCGCCGTGATTGCGTTGGGTTTCCAGTCAAGCTAAATGAAAGTACGATTCTCATAGTGCTGTAGGCTTGTCCACAAGTCTCGCACATCGATCGTCCTCGTACTCTTTTGTCAGTACCCTGTGTCCTAGTCCCACTAGGGGTAATTATTGTGGATATAAAAGCTTTTGGTAATTAGGACTGATTGCTTTACAGGCAGGTTGACTAAGCAGTACGGTTGAGCTCGCCACGAAGCAAATGCGTAGGATTTATGGCAACAGTCTCGTGCCCACATTTTATAAATTTTGGATGTCTTCGAGGAGGTCTGAGACTCGTGGTAAATGCAATCAAGTTGATAGCACAGAGTTCGTACCTTTGTAAGGACTTTCCCGTTCGAGGCCGGCATTTGGTGATGTAGAAGCCAGCGGGAACTGGGTGCCGGTTCTGCTATTCGTCTCAGTGGACATTGCCGCATTGTTTCGCTGATTTCTGTCGGCACGACCGGGAGTGGTGAATCAAATGGTATTGCACCTTATAACCGGACTTTCATTAAGGAACTGATACTTTATCGTTAGGGCCGGGCGGATATTACCCCCCCCCCCCCTCCGTGCTTGGTATTCTGGGCTTGGCTAGCCACATCTCGTGCTTTCTGCGCCTTCACGTGAGAAGGTCGGCTTCGTTTACTGCCTAAAAAGCGACACATTAGGCTTAATGTCGTCGGTTGTTTTTCCTTAGAGGCCTTTCAGATGATGCACGTTCAGCTGCCTTTGAGTGGCGGTGGTGAGGCTTATCGAATAGGCACCGGTTTTTGCAGCCGTTGGGTCCGAAATACCTTCGTACTCATGGCTAATAGGTGACAACTCTGAGCACAATCTCGTCGTAGTATCGCTTTGCATGATCGCCCTCATTGCTTTCATTGTAGTCCGCAATAGCTTTTCGGTGTGATTGCCGTCCCATGTGAACTCCTCTCGAAACAGACGACGTGATGGGCTCTTGTCTAACAAACGATTGACTGCTTTAGCTGGCAGTCTAAGTTTTGGTATCGTTCATCTGATCACGATCAAGAAAATGTTCATTTGCGAGTGTTTTCAGCTGACCTTTTCTTTAGAAGACGTTTGGCGTCTCATACTTTCATTCCTATTTGTCCGGTCGCTTTCGCGCAGCGGTTACACCCTTTACCTGTTAGTGCACCCGACCAACTTGTATGCTGTGGCTTGTGTTAGTCCGACCATCGAACTCGATGATGTCCATCATATACCCAAGAGCAGGGGGATGATGACTGTAGTCAGATATAGTGAAAGTAGACGAGCAGCCATCTACCCCGCTTGACAAGACGAAGTTGAGTTGACCGAGCAGCCGCGTTCTGCAATGCAAGCCAGAAACACCGCCTAGTATGGTGCGTCTTAACTCCCGCGTAACGTGCATACTACTTGGCAGACTGTTCTGGTTAGTGGTCTAGGGTAAGGGCCTCTTTGCTGTTTCAGTCAAACGTAGAAGTTGGTGTTTAACCATTGTTCAGTGGTAGTGCTGGCGCGCTTGACATCCAACTCGACGCGTTTGCGTTGGGTTTCCAGTCAAGCGAAATGAAAGTACGACTCTCATAGTGCTGTGGGCTGGCCTAAGCACACAGTCTCCAAGTTTCGCACATTGATCGTGCCTGTATACATTTGCCAGGGTCTTGTGGTAACTCGGGTTGGTGCTGTTAGTGGCAGTCTGTAGGTTTTTACGGTGTATTTGCCACTCTTAGTTGACAGTTCTGGAGATTCGGGGTACATTATGAGCTCTTCGTTAGCAGACAGCCTAAATTGTCTATTCAGGTTGGGGAAAAGTCCATCCGGTCACTGCAAAGGAAATGCTGAGGTGCTAATATCAATTCTGATCTATTTCTCCAAGAGACAAGTGGTGGTTTCCCGACTAAATGTGTTCATGCGCCTGTTTGTATGTGATCATAACCGCACAGCGGTTATACTCCTTATCCGTAGCTTACATGGTTTGGGTGTGTGTAGCTCTTGAACTCCTGCCAAACGTGTATTTACCTTATGGATTGTTGTGCTTGGTTGTGTAGCTCACAAGTGACTGTGCCGTTTGAAATGAACGGTAGAATTTTTTATTTAACCGTTGTTCTGAGTAAGGTTCGTGCACTTGACATCCAACTCGCCGCGTTTGCGTTGGGTTTCCAGTCAAGCGAAGTGAAGGTACGACTGTCATAGTGCTGTGATGCTTGTCTAAGCACACAGTCTCCAAGTTTCGCACACCTATCGTCCCTGATTTCATGTGCAAATGACCTGTGTCCTACTCTCACTGCGGGTAATGGCGCTGGAGGTGGACACCAGGATCAAAATGTATGTTCGCGGAGTCAATATTATCCACTTAAACCGTCTATATACAGTGGCAATATCTTGACTTTCAACTAACATCAATCGGCATAGTAAGATAGTAAACGCATTGAACGGATAAATTTCAGGGTAGCTATGAAATGAAGTTGTCTTGCATTACTCTGCACAGTATCTCCGCGAACAAGAAGTCGGGTGGCAGAATCATGGGACTAGTCAAGGTCATGATGATTGCAGACTGCCATTGAGGGTTAGCACCTGAGTGTATGCATGCTGCTCACGAGAAAAGTGGCACGCAGGCCAATGCATTTCGCCTACGCCAATGAAATTAGGGGTTGGACTAAATATTTGGTTCATTGGGGCTTTAAGTGGGATAGCATGCCTCAGCTAATTAGCTGCTGGTTAAGCGGCTATTGGCTAGCAAACGATGCGAATTTAGAATCCACCGTTTTTCTTTACTTCAAGATCGAGCAAAAATGCGTGGGGGAAATGCGCCCCTGGGAATCGCAATGATATCTTCTTGGTAGTTCTGAACCTAACTGGCCATACTTATTCGCGTCTAATAACCTCCGATTCAGAAAGCCTTTATGTGTAGAATTAGAGAGTCTAAATAGCGGGCCATTGTGGGGTCACAAATAGTGAGCTATATTCAGAGACGTGGTGATTTCTTCTAAGTAGGCTTGTAGTTCTCAGGTAATGTTCTTTTCACGCCACTGTATTTTAAGGTGTAGTGTCTAGGTAGTCGTTGCGCTCAGGGCATTACAATTATCAGGCCAAATCCCGAGTTGTTGAAAAAGACAAAATGCACCTGTAGGAGGGATTCATTGTGTACAGAAAACTGCCAGTAGCCACTGCAGAAAACAGGATTAGTGTTTACTGCGTCTAGTCATGCTTGAAAGGGAAAGAGCGTGGGACAGCGGTGGCAGCTACTTTTTGAGATTGTGGAGCTGGCTGGCTGGCTAGTAGCCCTTGTTGGATCTGGAGCCCCGCCAGGTGGGTCTCAATCCCGGCGGCGAGGAGGAGGAGGAGTCGGAGATTGGTGTAGCAGACCTCGGCCGCCGCGAGGGCGGGTGGGAATGCGACGAAGACACATCTGCTGTGGTTCCAGAGGTTGTGGAGCAAGTTCAAGTGGCGTGCAAATGGTGTGTTGCCTAATCCGCTGCGGGCGGGCAGTTCTTTATAGTGGCCCATTGTGCTTTGGTTGAGTGGCGGCGTGTTCGAGTGGCCGGGACCGTCTGGACGCGCGCGAGTGGACGTCGGGCAAGGGTCTGCAGGCAGGCAACTCATTAAGCGCTCCATGCGAAATAGCATGAATTTGAAGCAGCAACCCGTGAAAAAGGAGGTCGGACAGCATTGTTGGCTGTCCGCCACAGCTCCTGGCCAGACACAGAAAGAAGTGAATGTGGCGATCATGAGCGAACGATGAAATGAAGGAGATGATACCGTGTACAGAGTGTTTGTTGTAGCAGTTGCTCGTGTTGGCGGCCAGGGTGATGCTTGCGGTCTGTGCTTAGGTTCAGTTGTGACACATCTGCTGTAGCGCGTGTTGGCGTGATCTTGAAAAAGTGTGCCAGTGAATTGGCACGTTGGCATCGGGAAAGGATATTTCAGACAGGAGGCATCCCATAGAGGGCTAAGCGAAACGAATGCGTCAAGGAAATAGGCTCAGTATCGTCGAGACACAATATTAGTATAGAGCGAAGTGTCGAAATTTGAAAATTAATTGGCGCACGAATGTTATCATATTGTGTGCATGATAATAACTGGCGGATAGTGATGCGTTGGTAAAAGGTGGAGGAATGCTTCTTACAAAGGAGGGATCTGATCCGATAGCAACACATGCCCCTACTTGATAGGGCTGTTATCGTGCCTGAGCTAATCGGCCTCAACGATGTCAAGGACGGTACTTCTCCACGCGTGACGATAAGCGGCAGCAGATATGGAAAACTCCACCGATTCTGTTCTCCAGCGACGGGGACCGAAAATCAAAGGTCAAGAACCGCTTCAATATCTTGACGAAAGTTGTCGAGTCAAGTCTAGGGTTGCCTTATTCTTTGACGTCTCCATGTGGTCTGCGGGACCGGATCGAGGGCAGCATAACAAAGTTTGCAAGAACGTGCCCAAACCACTAAATGAAGCTAGTCGATGGCTGGCGTCCGGGTCATGACCCGTGCTGACATTTACTCGCTCGTGCTGGAGTTTAGTGTGATGATTGCTCGGTTACCTATTTTCCCCGCAGTAGCGTTGGACGATGTGTTCGTCTGTGCGGATCCCATATGGCTTGAAGAGGTCATTGTACTTGTTTATAGACTGGGGGCGAAAGCATAAATATCCGCCAATATGGTTGTCAGTCCGCTGCGGGTCAAACCAAGAGAAAACGCTCAGGGACTGCGTGGATTATGGCCGCAAGGCTCGGCCGATGCGATCGCTGACGGATACGTTACGGTGGAGGCCTTCGCATGGGAATGATGGTGAGAGAGCGCAAGCCATACGTTGTGCATAAATAGATTAGTATGTACACACATGTTACCAGAATGTACCAAGTAGTATTATAGTGTTGCTTTTTTTCCACCTTGTCCATCGGTCTGAAGATTTTAGATCTTCTCTACTGAAAACTTTATGCCATAAAAATTCCACTAGAATATAGAGAGGAGTAGTATAATTGTAATTTTCGGGTGCCCCGTTGACAACGTCCACTGTTATATCAATCCAGAGAAATGGCAGAAGATAATCCAATTATACGCTTGAAAGCGAGGAGCGAAAAGCTGGTGGAGTCGAAATAATTATGACTACTGGCTTAACACGAATAATATAATAAGGATGCGTCGTAAGTATGAGTAATTCTGCGCACCTGGTTGCATACAGTTAGCTCGCTTTTTTCTATCGACGTACGCAGTACCACGGGCATCCCCAGAAGACATTCGTTTTAACCTTTTAGAGTCAGCTGACCTGAAGTGTTAACAGATGACTTGCAGAAGTGAATGACTTGCGATCGCTGACACGAGTCAGCGAGTCCCGAGTCATATTTCCATGACCTTTGGAGTTCATATATGAATCCATGATTAAAGAGCATATAGTTAGCGGGACGGACTGCATCAAGTCCTTTAAAGGGTTTTCAGCATCATAACTTTAATAGAAACACTTCTGGCTTTAATTTAAGCCTTGAATATCATAAATGTGCTTCACTAGAAAACAGCACATTTCCAGCAATTGCAGATTGAATGTTGTTTTGCTGTTAGGGATTTTACAAGCAGTTCTCCTACGAGTACGGCGTATTTGTGTATCACTTACGGGCCCTATTCATCTATCCATGATAGACAGGAAACTAAGTATATCATGTTCTAGTCTTGAGCGATTGATCACACAGCTGGCATGACCATTAGCGCAAAAGAAGTTTTAATACGTTCATGTTCTCAAGTCTTTGAGTGAAAGTTGAAATACACATAAGCGGTTATCGCCTGAGCTGCGGGGAGTATGAGATCCCATCGATGATGCTCAATGTCTCGCGAGAGGTGACAGTCGTGAGAACCGCCGGGTGCTTGGATCATTATCCACGGGCCCCCAGTCTATAAACAAGTGCAATTAGCTCCCTAATCCACATTCCATGCTGAGATTCAGTTTGAGGAATGGGGAACGCACAGACAACTGCGTCTTCCAACACCAGCGCCAGATGGCCGACCAACATCACGCCCAAATCCAGCACGAGTGCTGCACGTTCAGCAGGTTACGACCCGAACGCCGGCAGTGGAACACTTAGCTGTCCAGCGGGCAACTACCCCCGATAGAGGATGAGTCGTTAATTGTCACAAGCGTGCAGTAGCAAAGTGCCTGTGTAGTGGGCCATGCCTGGCCGACTAGCTCGCGTCAAAGTGCACTTTTCCAAAGGCTCACCGATGCGGTTTTCGAAGTCTCGATCAGCCAGTCACAGTTCCTGCATCTACGCGGTTTGAGCCAAGCGACGATTGGCAAGTTTGCACGCGTTCTGGACGCAAGTTGCTTCCTTGCCCAAAATCTCCAGGCCGACCTACCCAATCGACGTGATCTCTCTGTCTTCTGGCCGGATTGCTGCTAAGACCTCACTTGGACCAGGCTGGCTCTCCTGCCGGTCGTAGGCTTGCCAAGTCAGACTTCCTCAATCTATTCTTCTTTCCCTTCTGTAGACAATACATTCTTCCTACTACTTTGGCCTTCACCGACCTCTCTCCTGCACTAAGTAACCATAGTCTGAAGATCGCAGTTACTGGGTTTAACTCACCTAGCCCCTTGCGATACCTACAATCTTTAAATACTGTTACTCCCTGCGTACGAAGTATTCGTTTCTGCTACTGTTTCTAATAATGGATTTGTGGAGGAATCCAAAATTTCAAACGGATAAAATTGGTGTTTTTTCATTGACTTCCCGGGACTCGCATTTTTGCTTGTTTTGACAATTCATCTCCTATAGGTTAACAGTAAGATGATGGAAAATTCCTCCGACGCTTTCGTTTGCTTTGAATTGAATGAACTTGAAGTAATTTTAGGGCCACTCTCCAAACCCTACTGCTAATAGTCCCTGCCTGGAAGGCACCACCCATGACAACGCTGTTGTGTTGGCTTATCGTGTAAAAATATGCAGTGAAAAAGTACTTCGAATTCGGTAAAAAGCCTAATTTCCCATGTTGTAGGACCTTTCTCCCAAATAATATCTCAATCATATACTAATATATGGTGATTGCCGATGGAAGCGAATATGCGAGTTCACGAAAGCAATTCAGAATAAGAAGAAGAAGAAGAAGCGAGCACTGCCGTTTCCATACTGCGTAGTGAGACATTGCCTGAGCAGGAACATCAGTCACGTTGAAAGGGCTGGGTGCAGCAGCAACCTTGATGCCAGCGAGCATAATTTTCGCGCCATTATCAAGCCCGCATCCAAGACGGACGACGAAATCGCGGCTTTTAATGACTTGAGAGTGAACTCTCCAAGCCATCATCGCACCAATTAAGACGCCAAGCGGTGGTTACTGGAGCTGGTAGTATGCATGCGGATGACCGCCAGAAACTATAAATACCGTACTATCTGTGCATGTCTCACCCCAATCTGCGCATGTCTCACAACATCTATGATTAAGGATTCTCGAAAGAATCCGAAACGTCAGAAAAAAGAATTCTTCTTCCCGTGATCGCATCTTATGAATAGCGCATGGTGTTTACATGTAAATAATTAAGAAAAGCGCATTATGAGCTGTAAGTCTGTTTTAATTAAAAAGTTGTGTGATCAGTTGGCCAACATGCACCAATAGGAGGTTTGCTTGTAAACTGATGAAGGCCAACTTTTTGAAACAGTTTCTCAACATAAGTGGAGAGGGGAGCATATGTGCGGCTGTAGGGTAGCCGATGGGGGAGAAAATTTAGTCCACGCGCAATGCCAAGAGTTCTACCCTTAGGAAAGAAGAAAAATTCACAAAGATGCCAGGAACACGTACTAAATTCAAAGGGACTTCCAGAAGTGTTCAGAAGCTCAGATATTGCGATGCTTACCAATTATGTTATAGATGCACTAAAACGCACATTATGTAAGCAGTAAAGAGTTAAAGCCGCTAATATTTGGATGCAAATTGAAAAATCGCAGGTAAACAAAGCAAGTGCGTTTACATGGGTGGCTGACATCCATGTTAACTCGATAATGTAATTAAAGTCTTTAGAATCGAAAAATCACGTCAAGTTCTTAGTCAGAGGAAAGTTTGCAAAGTCTCACGACAACTGTACTAATAACCCTTTTTGAATAAAAATATTTCTTATGGTTATTAGCGTGTGCAGCAAGCATAAGTAATTAGATAACATGATCACATGCTTTAAATATGCGTTTAAAGGAAGACAACTGGGGCTAGCTTACGGCCCAAACTACTTCAGTCACTTTAAATTATTTATTCAGCACTGTACGCAGTAAACATTGTTTAATCGTAAAACTGCTAGAGGTGGTTTCAGATGCACACAGTACTGATGTCTAGGGCAGTCAATTAGTAATATGCGAGTGTGGGGCTTTTTTAATCCAAATAATTAAAAATACTCCCATGTTTAACTGGAAAAGTCTAGTTCTCAAACATATTTCTTCGGAATTTCACTATCAGGCTGGTACAGTTGTAGGGATAATATATAAGGACTCCTGGACAAGGCTAATAGGCGTCTTATGATTGAAACTCAATTTTCACGCCACCCGCATAACCAGATCGGCTTGTAGAAGTAATTGTTCTGGGGGAGGGGAGGAAGGATAGAAATGTAGGCTGTGAGCATATGTCATGATACGGGTACATGGAGCGAACGTTAGTGTCATTTTTACGGAGTGAACAACTGTCACCAGGGGTTGGAGACGGTATGCGACCGCTGCTTGGCGTTCGTGTCGGCCACGGAAGAGGGAGTGCCTGCATTAGCGTCTTCTGACACCAGACTGATAGATTTGCTAGTCGTATAGCCACTACATCGGCTGTTGCTAGCACCGGTTAGCGTTGGCTGGTGTCCGGTAGAAATATGAGGGGTTTTCTTGGGATCGACTCGGTGATTCATATGGACAAGGTGCGCGAGAATAGAACTCGAGATCGAAATACTTTCCCTTTTACTTAGGCAGACTGGTATGTGCTCTGGCACCCACTTTTTCAGGTATTACGTTCTTCGGCCAACGTATCCTGCTCCACAGGGGGCAAGTGGACGAGTAAAGGCACATAGACTTTTCAAAGACAAAAAATCTTCGCCAGTAGACATTACAGTCGAGAATACGGTTTAGCGGCACTGCTCGTAACACACAGCGGTACCCGTTTCGAGTTGGCGGCAGCCCTGCATCCTCAGTATGAAATGTCACTAATAAAATAGTTCACCGAGTCACTCTTCTTTCGCGTTAGCCTGGTAAGATGCAAACAATTTGAAAACTCAAGGAGTGCGGGAATTCGAACTATAAACGCACTCATTTTAGGCATTTAGATGCGGATCTGCAACGTGATGTCAGCAATCGGCGTGATTATCATGTTGACCCCCACTTACAAACTGCATCGAATGGAGTTTTAAAAAATACTACAAACGGACTACTGCCTAATGTAAACAAATATTCGCCGTTCTGTCTACTGCGATTAAAGAAGCGGTATACATTATTCAACTATTTATCGCGTCGGCAGCATTATTTCTAGCAAGAAAGTCCAGACACACGTGTTTACCTGATCTTGTACCACTACTTTCTGACGCAGCTGCGAGGCATTTCGGTTCGCTAAGCAGTCCGCGCAGCGTTCTGGGTCTGCCAAGTGTCCATCGCATATTAGTCACCTCTCCTTTTTTTACTACCCACATCTTGAATGCGAAATACTCTATTGGTTTCGGTTTCTTTGAACCCCACAGAAAGGTGGAGAAAGAACGAAGAGAAGGGCCACTGATAACTTTGATCTAAACCCAAGACTGCACATTAACCCCCCCCCCAATGCATGGCTCAATTAAGTGGATTATAGTTACATTTCAAGCGTTGATTGGAAGAGATGTTCCTTTCGCACCACATACTCGAATCAAATAGCCAATAAAACTGCGGGTTTGCCAGCTGAGTCTTGAAAGATGTAACCTGCAGATTTTGGAAGGAGCTGACATTTTGGGTGTGTCATGGTCGGCAAGTGTTTGTGCTAATGGCTGTACTAATAAAAATGAGATCCTGCGTACCGTTTGTAGCTCCAAACCTGTTCTCGCGATGAATGCATGAACTGTGCTGGCATACGTATTCCCCATAATTCAGCAACACGGGACCGATCACAATATGGGTTATAGGGGTGGGGCAGTACGGGAGCGCAGCGGAGAAAATAAAAGAAATATATCAAATGCCTTTGTGTTTGCCCTATGTACTTGCATCCACAAGTATATGTTAATTCATAAACACAATTTGAAGTGGTGTACAATGGCAAGGCATCCTTCGCAATTGGAATCGGAAGGTTCTTTTTCAAGTTACAGAATGTGAGCTCTGCAGCAAAGTATGTCCTTTCAATAGTGTAATGTATGCGTCTCTTTATTGTGGTTAAGATTTTGTCATCCTTGAAGGGCAAGGACATGAAAACGGGCTTTTTTGGAACTATCCGTTCCATAATCTTTTGCCGTATTGGTTTGTTATACTTGTCGATAAACTGAGCTGGATAACTACGCTTAAGTAAAGTTTCCTTAAGGCTTGAAATTTCTGCATTCAATGTATCACTTGAGCAGATCTTGTTAGTCCTCTGGAAGAGGACGCAAACTAAGTTACGGGAAATAGTAGATAACATTATTCAAAAAGCTCATATATGTCAAAGACTAACCGTGTGATAAGTAAAAAATAATTTAACTGTAAAATAGCAAAAAACGGAGTAAAAAAATTCAATAAAATAAAATAAATTAATAGCGGATTAAAGCTAATTGTAAATTGCCACTTCCACCGCTCATTTATTATAGAGTTCTGAGTGTTTTTGGTTTCTGCGGCGAGCCCTATAATAGACTGCTGCCGAGGTTTCTCTCACACTGTCTACACGAATGAAGCAGCCAACCAGCTTGCCAGCTGAGTCTCGAAGGGTGTTCTCTTCATATTTGACAGCTAAGAAGTGTTTGTGTTCATGGCTGCGGCACTTAGCCCATCCCATCTCAGCCAACTAATCAGCTAGGTGGTGGTCTGCTGCTGGCGGTGGGGGGGGGGGGGGGAGAGACAGTGAGGTCAACCCTTAGCGCATTTCTTTTATCACGATAAACAATCTGAGACGCTTGAAGCTATCACAGTGCGCTAAAAGCCGTGGCTTAAATGGTTGACGACTGACGACATAATTTGGACACCGCATTCAGTCCAGTGCGTGTCTTTTTGTGTAGAGTGGCTTACTGTGGACTGAGAGTCAGGCTCAAGGGCTCCTTCTTAATGTGGCCTGTATGTCACTCCCAGGTGGGAGCCTCCCTAGCAAAATGTGCTGTTCGTATGCGTGTTGAGTGTTGTTCACGCCAGCCGCCTGCGCTCTCCGCCATCTCCGGTCTTCTCGACTTTTGTCTTGACATAGGGTCCCGCTGTGGGAGTAACGAGGAAGTGGGGTAGATTCTCCGCAAGCCTACTCTCACAATATTCCCACAGAAGTCACCGCATTTGAATTCAGCCTGCTGAAGCTCGTGGTGGACATCGTCGAGAGCGAGGATCGAACTGTCGGTACTAAAAATATACCATTTGTACTGCCGCTGGCTGCCAGCCTTGCCTTGCACCGCATACAACTAACAAAAACATGGACTGTGCTGGTATATCTGCTCCTCGTTGGGTCTACCCATCTAAACTGGCATGTATGATGAAGGTAATTAAACATATGTGCGAAAATAGTACAGCGTTTACGTTGCCCACTTCTCGCCCTGTTCGCCCTTTAAATGGACGCGATTTTGGCTTAACCATGATTCATACGTTCTGCCTGTCTTCATCCTGTTATAGTTCCTGCACCGTACTGATGGCGGAGGATGCATATTACTCACCTTGTTATACATACGCTTTAATCGACCCTATGTCAGGAAATGTCAACCAAACTGCTAAAACGTGTTTTCGATTCAAACGACTTACGCAAGTGGGAAGGTATGAAATGAAACAGAGAACAGACTATTCACAAAGCTGTGTTCAAAAACCTAACGCTGGTCAAAGTACAATTTAATTTCTTACTTTTATTAGCCGACTTATCTCGTGAAATGTCAACCGAACCTCGGAAGTGTGTTTTATTTTCGGACGACATACTTAATTAGAGCTATAATATCGATTATCGTGAACTAAGCTTCTTTCTGACCGTCTGCAAGAAATATAATGTAAAAAAATGGTTAATTATGTAGCATTCCTTTTTCTCATTGATTTTTAATGCCCTCATAAATGCAGATTCTACGCACAGCCAATATACGAACTGAAAACTGCCCCCACTTTTCGCATTTCCATACTGTTAAATCGTGGTAGTGTTCACCTCCAGATCACAGCGGGTGGAGAAAAAGTTGGAAGAGGTTTGCACAATTCACATGTTTAATAAAAAAGATCATGAAAACAGACCGTTTATGAGAATAAGGTTTTCGGTAACTGGTACAGGGCGTTGCATGTGTAAACAGTAGGGCAGAGAGAACTAGCACCACTAGACAGACTGTGCGGACGATTTATAGTGACGGTCGACTGATCTTACACATAAACACTTGGTTATTTATGTAAATGTGTGGAGGCGTTGGTTACATGTTAGAAACCGCTAGACCACCGCCTTGAATTAGGTCATCAGAAGTTGTTAAACATGACGCATCAGTGTACACGCGAGCATGCAGTTGGATTATTGATTAACAGACCCGACAAATGCCAATACTTAAGTGATACTGTCTACTATCTTGACTACTATCCTGACATTAAAACCTCCTTCAAAAGCATGCAAACATGTTTAGTAAAACTGCGATTCTAATCACTGCGTGATTAAACCTACGGGATCTTGTAGCTTAGGGGGCTAAAGCGTTAACTTGAATGTAGCCTTCGCCTGGCTGCTGTGGGTTCGAATCTTACCCAGATCACCAAGACTTTAAGGAGTGGGGTGATTTAATGATTAAAATTTACCAAAACACCCTATAAATTAATTTTGCCTTTTAGTCATCTGATGTACTTAAGATTGACTGCTTAGGATATTTTGCTTGTGCGGGTTGCTTTTTGTATCAGAATTAGTGGATTCCATATATTGCAGCCGGCTGGACGGGTAAACTGATCTAAGTGTGATTAAATCCACAGTTACTTGTGGAGCCTGGTAGGTCATTTGGCTAAAGCCTTAGCTGTATTAGAGCCCACACCTCGTTGTTGGATGTTTAAAGTTCACCAAGATCGCGGGGATTTTCACAGATGGGTCAACTGTATTATTGATATCTACCAAGAACAAACGTTTTTGAGTGCAATAATTCAACAATATGGCATTCAGTAACAGTTGCATGCAGCTGTATATGGTTCGGTTATGTTAGTTGTCGATTAACGAAAAAGCTGTAGAATACGATGTAGTCCTGCCGGATAATAGAAGATAGAACGTATCCCAAGCGTTATAAAATAATTAATAAGATAAGACATAGAGGGCCAGAGTGTTATGGGTAATATAATTAAATGCAGAAGGAATAGAATGTGAGTAATAGGTGAGTGACTCCTAGACGGGTGCAGTCCAGCCATTTACGGGCCGAGTCCAGAATCGTATTCCAGCGAGGGTATTCGCCGGGTCTGGATTTCTGAAATCGGTCGTGAGGTTGCCGGCTCCGGTGATGTCTGAGCGTAGGCAGCTACCATACTAAGATCCTTTGGTAACCGGCCTTAGGAAGGGGTTGGTCAGTTAGGACAGACTGACGGTGATAAACGTCCGTGACCTTGACCGGAGGTTTGACTCCGTCTGGTGCGCACATTCTGGTGGACACGAGACATAGACATGTGGTTTGTCCCCAGAGGCGTGCTAGGAAAGCATGGCTTAGAATACAAGGTCGTTACAATATTCCCCTTCCCAGGAGAATAAAGTTCAAAATGGGAGAAAATGTAGGAATGGTAAGCACAGAGTAAAAGTTAAAAACAGTCAGAAAAATGCGTACCAAATAGAATCAGTGTAGAAAATGGTTTATAAATAGTAATATAGCAAAGTAGTGGATAGATAAATGTATGAAAATGGGGTGTCACATTAATAAAAAATGTTTATGGGCTGTGTAATGTGGAAAACATATGCCAGTAAGTCGGCGAGTTGGAAGGAGGAATGTATTTGCTGGAATAATCTCGTCAACGTGTGCCAGTACGTTGGCACATTGGTATGATGAAAGGGCATTTCGATAAGCTCTGTCAGTGAATCAGCACGTTGGAAGGGGAAAAAGTTGTGCTGGGATGATCTCGTCAACACGTACTAGTAAGTTGGCACGCTGGTATGAGGAAAGGGCATCTCGGAAAACGTGTGCCAGTAAGTCGGCACATTTGTAGGAAAAATGATATTTCAGACACAAGGCATCCCGGTGAGAACTGAGTCGGACAAATTTGTCGGTGAAGTAGACGCACTACCATCCAAACACAAAATTGACATAGAGCGAAATGTTGAAAGTTTGAAATTATAATAACGCGTACACAATTGCATATTGAATTTATCAGTAAAATAACTCACGAGCAATGGGTTAAAAATCGTTGCGTGTCTCCAATTCGCTTCACAACAGATTGTTAGTGATTGTATCCTCAATGTAATGGTCAGATAAAATAGCACAGGAAGCTATAGCTGAAGTCAAAGCGGGGTTGAGGATAATTGATTGAAGACACCCAAGTCAAAAGTCGAGAACTAGTCTCCTGTTGAGGATCACCAGTGTAAGATATGAAGTTTGGGATCCACGTGGTAATTGTTAGCAAATAAATGGACTTGAAGGCGCCATTAAGAAAACTGTTCACCAATATGAGACAGAGGGAACGTTGGAGTCAACAATGTAGGATATAGAGAACACCGGTGTCAACAGGGTAGGATATTGAGAATGTCAGGGTCAACAGTGTAGGATACGAAGTAGTCCGGCCGGATACTAGGAGATAGAACGTATCCGAATTATTATAAAATAGTAAATAAGATAAGGCGTAGAGGGCCAGAGTGTTATGGGTAATATGATTAAATGCGGAGGGAGTAGAATGCCAGTGGTAGGTTAGTGACTCCCAGACGAGTGTAGTACAGCCACGAACGGGCCGAGTCCAGAATCGCATTCCAGCGGGGTAGTCACCGGGTCTGGATGTCTGCAACCTGTCGTGAGGTCACCGGCTCCGGGAGTTACTAAGTGTAAGCAGTCACCGCACTGAGATCCTTTGTTAACTGGTCTTGGGAAGTGATTGGTCAGTTAGGAGAGACTGACGGTGAACAAAAGTCTGTGACCTTGACCGGAGGCTTGACTCCGTCTGGTGCGCACGCGCGTACGTGAACACGAGAGAAAGATACGTGGCCTGCCCCCAGAGGTGCGCGAGGAAAGCATGGCTTAGAAAACGAAGTCGCCTCGTTCAATGTATATTTTAGTCTTCTAGGAACGAAATGTGTGTTGAATTTCGAAATTCTCCTCCACTGGTTAGCTCTTTTTCTCATTATATCGAACCAATAAACCTACTATCACATCATTGTGCCAGTAGCCTGTAGGCCATTGCCACATGATTGGCCTAGTATCAAGGTTAAGTTTTTCATATTTTCTGAATTTTCTGTTGTTACCTTATATTACAGAACAAAATTTATTTTCATCCACACAAAGAAAACAATAGTGTCTGCCTGAAGGCCAAAGTATCCAGAAAAGCAAGAAATACGATACAAGTACTTAATTTAAGCAGAAATCATACAATCAGGCACAAACGCAGTTGCGTAATGACGTTTTATCGGCGTATTGAAACGCACTGCAGTAAAGTTAAATACGGAGTTGCCGAAATGCAGTGGTTTCGATGGCTGTCCAGCGAAAATAGCTACCCGCGCAACCGGTGCATGCGCGAACGACAAAAGCAATGACATCGCAAACACCCCAAATTTTGGTGAGCAATTCCATACATCAAAAACGTCTCAGAGGCCATCAGCCACCTTCTTGCACCACTTGGATTTGGAGTCGCACATAGGCCGGAGCAACCATGAGGTCTCAAATAATGAAACTAAAAGACCCATTGCCACAGCACGAAACATCCGGAGTCGTCTATAGGATCTGGCGGAGTTTTGGCCAAAATAACTACGTCTGGAGACTGGGAGCCTTCTCAGGACGCGAGTTGCCGAACACGGGACAGCAGTGCGTATAAATGACGCCAATTTTCAAGTCGCGGCTCATTCGACGAGACCCGGCCACATATTCAAAGTCGATAGGGCCGAAACTCTCGCGAGAGGGGACAATCGCGTGAGTCGCGAATTGCTCTAGGCATGGTTCACGGGCCCTCTGTCTGTAAACAAGTGCGACGACCTGCCTAAGCCGCATTCGGTGTTGAGATTCAATTTGGCCAAGGCAATTCGCCACTCAGGGAACACACAGGCGGACGCGTCTTCTAATGCTTGAAGTCAGATGGCTGAGCAATCATCACGCTTATGTCCGGCACGGATAGTGCAACTCCAACAGGTTACGACCCGCGCACCGGCCATCAAACAATTAGCGCTCAAGTGGGTAGCTATCGTCGATGGGGGAAGTCGGTAATTACCATCCTATAAACATTACATCTCCCTGCAGTGTACAGAGCACCGCTATCTAGTAATATCCCATATGAAGGATCCGAATTGTGATCTCCTGTTGTATTTTGGCATGATGACGGCTCACTGTCAAAGGCGTTGAAAGATGTTGAAACATTGTTTTCCCGGAAGAAGTTTGAACAAGGCAAACATCACGAGATTAACAGAATTTATTGGCGTCATAAACTTTCGTTACCTCTTATTCAACTGTAGACAGTCGTTGCCTATAAATAAGAGAATTAACTGTACAATTAAGTTTCGGCCTAGAGGGGTTAAACTTGATAGGTAAAGGGAGTAGAATCAGTTAGTCATAGGTGTGGGCGCATGGTAAGGGAATAGAGGAAGGAGGAGGCAATTGTCATATCATAGCAGTTCATGTTCATGAAAGCCTGTAGGATGCGGTTAAATGGGGGGAGAGGGTGGTTGGAACAGGGTAGCAGTCAGTCCCAAGGGAGGCGAGGAGCCTTGAGCGGGGATGAGTTTATAGATCGCTATCACGGCAATGCGAGGTTGATCACGTGGTCCAGCTACTTACAAAGTTCTGGTTTTCTTCTCCGCATCGCAGTGGCCTCCGCAAATCGTTGGAGACGCTCGGTCGTCGCCCGAACTACTACCTTAAATGCAGTCTTTTGGTCAACCGCATGGCCAGTGTCCACTAGATGCTTCGTGATTGAACTCTTAGGTACTTTATGCTTCGCCCTGAGTAACCACTTCGGCAAATATTCAGCTGACCACGTTGCTAACTGCCTTTGCGTGCGCCCGATGCATTTGAATCCGCAACTACACGTAAACACGTACACAGAGTTTGATGCGACGTGCATAGGCAGAATAACTTAAGTTGTTGTGCTTACGCACAACAATTTAACGGTGGGATAAGTTCTTTCAGTTGTGCATCGAAGCCTTCATTTTATCACGTTGGAGGCAGTATCACCCTTGAAAGAGCGATAAGGCAACCACCGTCTATAGTTGAATAATAGGTCACACAATATTATGACGCCGATAAATTCTGCTAATCTCGTGACCTTTGTCTTATGGAAAGATGCGTTCACCCGCGCGCTTCCCGAGTTATGAACTGCTTTGGTCGAATATGCATTGGGGTGGTAGTTACCCTTTGTTAGCCTTAAAGCCAGTGAACTATAACTTGAGTTACTTACGGCTCACACGATTGTCATCTCCCAAGAGAATTTCGGCCACATCAAATTTAAGTGCGTGACCCGATCTCGTCGAATGAGCCACAACTGGAGAATTTGTGTCATTTCTCCGCACTGGTGTCGTGTGTTTGGCAATTTGCGTATTGAGAAGTCTTCCAAAGCAAACTCTGGCCAAAGCACTCTGCCTGTTGGGGAACGCACAGGCTAACGCGTCTTTCAACGCCAGATAGCTGAGCAATCATCACGCCCAGATCCGGCATGGATGATAAAAGTTCAGCAGGTCACGACTCGTACGCCAGCCATCGCGCAATTAGCGCGCAAGCGGCCAGCTATCCTCGATAGAGGAGCGCTGTTAATTGCCACAGGTGTGCAGTAGAATAGCGACTGTGCCCTATAAATGCTGCAATTCCGTGTGTGTGAATTACCCGTTTCTGTTATTGTCTCTGAAAATAGATCTGTGACGGATTTCGAAATTTCAGGCGAATAAAATTCTTGTCCCAGTGATTACCTCTGCTTCTTCTCAGCGTCCGCTAAATTAGCTTGTCTCAGTGATATGCAGTAAGGTTCTAATTGAGATTCAGACATTAACAGTGTACCGTATCTAACAGGAAAATGCTGCGCAGCCCATTGGGCCCAATACAATGTTTTGCGCTGGAATTAGTTTATTCTGATTTGCTCGGTACCGGTTGCATTCATTCGTACTGATCTTTAAAGTCATCCACCGCTTTGATCATCAGATGTTTTGTGTCGTGAATGCGGAAGAACAGTTTGAGAGTATATGTAAGCTTTTGGCTAAATTCGCATTAGGCCATTACACTTATATGGGAACGGCATCAAAGGTTAACAGGGGGGGGGGGGCAATTTTGCTATCCATTTCATGCAAATTAAGCAAGGGGAATAGGGGGGGGGGGGGGGGGTGCTGTGGGTCGATGCGAGACGGCTGGTCAGGCGACAGTGAGGGTTTGTTGAAGCTGGCCCAACAACACGCGAGACAGAGGCGATGGGGGCGAGACGACCTCCGCGTTGGTCCCCAATTATGACCACAATCTGACCATTTGATCCCCGAACACCTCCCCATCCCCTCCCCCTACTTATCAGTGATAAGTTGCCGAAACTTTTGTTAACTCTACCCTACCTTATATAATTTTATTTACCTGACGATGTATTATAACCGAATGTGTTCCTGTGTCAACACGAGTTATGTCCCTCAATTAAGGCTAGCATATAGTACTTTACTGTCAGTTGTACGAGTACGTCGGCTCTGTTTCCTGTGTGTTAAGCAGCTTGTCTTCTGTGGTCGGTCTCGTCTCGGCAGCAGAGTCTCGGTTCGTCGGCAGCGTCTCCAGCACCAGAGTGGCCGCCTTCAGTGGTGGCAGCATATTTAAGGGCCAGTAGTCATTGTACCCTATTGACTCTCCACGAGTGGCCTCCACAGGCAGCCGTCATGCCTCCAGCCATCGTGTCCTCAGGTAACCGGTCGCGCCCTTGGTAGCTCTGCTGCCACACCCTACCTTATATTATTGTATTTGTCTGACGATAAATAATCGAAAACGTTCGTTCGCCCAACTTGACTACCTATAAGCGGAGTCTGCTGACAAGGACGCCAAATCGAACCATTTCACACAAAGCACGTGCAGCGTCGTGGTGTTTATTTGGCAATTGCGTCGCTGGTTGCAGGACCTCCGTGCCGAATCTGCGTTTCGCGTCGGCGTGTGTCCATTTACACGAGCTCATGCCTAGTCAACAATCGGCAAAATGTCCGGCCAGTTGGCAGCGATCGAGTCACTGCGCCTGGCTAACGTGACACTAACAGGTAGCAAGGTAATCAGACAGCCGGGCGGATTAGCTGGTCGCCGCCCTACATGGAAGTCAGCGCGTGTGTGGACTGCCGATAAACAGAACCGCACCTAACCGCTAAATCCGTCCTCGGATGGAGTAAAAAAGATGTTCATCAGACTCGACTAGGCACAGTCTGTCAAGACTTAAATGTACCCGGAGTTATTAAGCCTCTGAGCATGTCATATTCCAATAGGTTAAATCTCAAATGAATAAGAAGGTTCGCGAGCCAGTTATTTGCATGGACGAGAAAGAAGGTGCGTCGAGCATCAGATTTATTGTTCTGAGCTTTCAAACTCATACAGGAGTCCATCTTCAGAGATGAGAAAACAACCAAAAAGAGGGTAATTATAGGGGCCATAGGCCAATCAACTGTCAGAAATCATCAGGTTGTCAAGGCGTTAGAAATAGCAATCGAAAAAGGATGGGGGAGGAGAAAAATTAGCTATCAATTATAGTGGTATATAGCTAATTATAGTGGTATACGCTAATTAGCTGCTGGTGGAGCTGGGTGTCATGAACCGCAATAAGTGTGCCGCCTTGTCACCCAGTAGAGGGTCCTGTTCACCCAGCCTCCTGTTCCAGCCGGTTCGTTGTGGGGTCCTGTTCTCTTGCCGTTCTTACGTTTGGTTTGGCTTCGTTCCGTCTTTTTCTCACATAATGGTGCAAGACTTTGTAGGCCGCTGGCAGGTCTAGATGCCTGTTGACAGAATTGGAATCTGAGTACTATGCCTCGACCGTCAGCCTTTCAGCTGACAGCTAATTGCCCTCCTCCCCATCCTTTTTCGATTGCTGTGTCTAACCCCTTGACAGCTAATGATCTCTGACAGTTGACTGACCTATGGCCACTATAATTATCCTCTTTTTGGTTGCTTTCTCATTTTTGAAGGTGGACTCCTGTAAGAGTTCGAAAGCTCAGAACAATAAATCAGTTGATCTGGTGCTCGCTCTAGTCTTAAACTGTCAGAGCCCTGCGTCCTGGTTGACTCGAAAGCATGCCAAACTACCGGGTTTATTCTCAGAAATGCCAACGTCAGCGTCTGTAAGAATCAGCCTTTATAAAATGTATGCAAGACTTAGAATAGGTTACCGTTCGTTTATACTTTGCCTTTTGCGCGGCAGTGAACGGAAGAAAATAGAATCGGTCCAGCATTTCTTTACTAAAAGAGTTTTCGCATCAGAATATTGCAACCTGTCCTATAATCAACGTTGTTAACTTACTAACCTCGATCTCCTATGGCTTCACCGATTACAGAAGAGACTATTTTTGTCTGCTTAAGCTTTTAAACAACCTTGTCTTTAGTACCCTGACTACTCCGGGGCCAGTCAACCAGACTCGGCACACCAGTCATCGAGATGTCCTTTTATTTTTTTCCTCTGACTCGCAGCTAGTTTATTTTTTCAGTAAACGCCAAAGAAATCTGGAATAAGCTACCCAAAAGTATCAAAATTTAGCAAAGCTTTCCTCAATTTAAGTGAGCTCTCATTAGTTCTCGATATTCACGTTTCAACCCTTCTCCGTCCCGAACTTCAGTCATCCCACGAGCTGAATTCTTTTTCTCCCGAAAAACACTAGACAGAAGGATCAGGAAGTTTTTTTCCCTGGCAGCTCGAGACTGTATTGCATATCTCTCTTCTGATCTTGTCTATAAATGGGCAATAAGTAAGTAAGTAAGTAAATTGAATTCAATAGTGATGATGATAACTCGTTAAATCGCCAGGCTGTTACACGAAGCCGAGTAAGGCGCAGTTTTGTACTTCGCGTGTCTGCATTAAACTTTAATCTGTCCATTCAGAAGGCTTTCCCTTAAATGTGTTAAGTTAGGCCTGTTGGCAGCATTCATTAATTCCAATCGGGCCCATGCATTGTCAACAAATGTGGTCTGACAGTGTTTGCTATGGAGATCGTGCGAAAAGTCACTTTCAGTAGGTAGACAGAGTTGTTTGCCTTAAGGGCAGGTTTGTGGGAATAAGGAGTCAGCAGTGACGATTAATTGTAAATTTTCCTTCGTAGCATCAAATTATTAAAGTCTTTAATGAGGCTTTTCGCAGACGCACGGCAATCCCTCGTTAAATTTGACGTCCGTCTACAGATGGGACTTCAATGTTTTGTTAATATCCCGATGGTCTTGTTTGGTCAGTCATTTTATGGGTTTGTAAAAAGTGAAATAAGTCAGGCTGTAAGCAACCTGTGCGGCATTGGCTTCCTGAAACGGAAGACAGCTTGAACACCGTCTTTTGTCTATAGACAGTGTATATGTTAGACGTAGTTCGATTCCATTTTACGTCAGGCTGGTACAATCGAAAAAAAAAACAGAACAGTCGTTTTGCAACACTGATATCAGGCACTATACACATACATATATGAAAAATCACATAAAAATGAACAACTACAGCAGATTTTTAATTTCCTCAGCAAGTAATATGTAATTTGGAATAAATCAGTTTTTTCTAAGGCCTGTAAGCGCAGATCTAAAGCTGTTATCAAGAGTTAAACTTCTGAGGAAATAAAAAGTGGATACTTCAAACACTGGACTATCCAGTAAAAAACACACAAAGAATGACGGAGGATCCACCGACGAGCCTCGTAGCTGCGTTATGCGGCGACAGAAGACACGGCGAAACACGTGTGCTGACGTTTAAACTAGTGCCTCTGCTGCCAACATGATGTATCATGAAAACCCAAGCCAGTGCGCTGTAAAGTCTTAAGTGTGCTGATAGCGACGGAGGGATCGCATAAAAAATGAAGTTCAAAGATAAGCTTGGCGAGGATAACATCATAATTCTGCATTTCAGGATACAGCTTTGACGTAAGGACTGTTTGTAATGAGTCCTACGGTTTTTCAAAGACATGAAACAGGTACTAAAAGACAGCTAATTTAATTAAACAAAACCGGAGCCAACGGGTAAGTTAATATACGAAATCTGTTTGAAAAAAGTTTTTGCCATAGCGATGACGTCTACTTCTTCCTTAGAAGCGAATATGCAAGCTCCAGTAAACAGTTCAGAGAAAGAAAAAGATACGATCACTGGAACAGGAATTTTATTCTCCTGAATTTTCGGATTCTTCCGAGAATCCTTAATCCTACGGTCACCTATGCTTAAGGATCCTCTAGTACCGGTGATCATTTCGTCGTCTTCTTCTTCTTCTTCTTCTTTTGAATTTCTTCCTTAGTTGTGGGTATAACTACAATCACATCAACTCCATCTATGGTTTAGGTGACTTCTCATAGTCCGAGGGCCGGCAGACACCCGAGATACAGAAAAATCCTTGTGCAGCTGTCCTCCTAAAAGGCCCGGCAACTCATTGTGACAGCTGCGTTGACGCTCAGGGCTAGACACCACGGGCTGACGCGTTGGCCGCCAGGGCTTGTCACTCTTCACCTCTCGACCTACGTGAACACGCGTGACCGACTTAGCCAGGGTGACAACCAGTCACATGACCAACACACGGTTAATCTGCCGTTCATACTGCGGAGCACGTGTCGGGTCGGCGTGATCAACACTGCGACAGCTCGACCGTCGTTACCGGCAGTGCCCTCCTCATGGAGGGGGGGGGGGAGGGTGCGTTGCACGTGAATTAGATTCCAGTCAGAGTAGATTTGGGCCGCATCTCCTACACTATCTCCGTCACGCACATGGGGTTCGATGTCAAGACGGAGTTAAACAGACCGGAATCCGGACCGGGCACAGGTGGCCGGCGGGGTGTTCTTTATTCGGAAGCAGGCCCTGCTCTGGTGCGAAGTCTTGACAGCTTCGAAGACGAGTAGCCAAGCTGATTCAGCAGCAACACAGAATCTCGGAAATGCTCACCGTGTTCACCTGACTTTGGTAAGGTACGGATAAGAAGGTGCTCGAGTTAGCGTAGTGCTGCTTCCCTTAGATGAATGCAGGGCAGCAATAGGACACAGCTAGAAAGAGGGACGGTCTCCAAGACAGTTGAAAACCTGCTTCAAAGCAGGTGGTAGTCTAGCCACAAAAATCGCTCCTACCTCCCCTCATTACCCCTGGCAAGTTCATCATCGGTGTTCAAGTTGATATCGACCACGCAGTGAAATTTACGGCAGTAGAGAGTGTGGGCAGATTGATATATATCCTCTTCCTCCTCTCTCTCCATCATCCTCATCATCATCATCATCATCATCATCATCATCATCATCATCATCATCATCATCATCATCATCATCATCATCATAATCATCATCATCATCATCATCATCCTCATCATCATCATCATCATCATCCTCATCCTCATCATCATCATCATCATCATCATCATCATCATCATCATCATCATCATCATCATCATCATCATCATCATCATCATCAATATGT
>JAYGXS010000009.1:20657151-20699868 GCA_036362985.1 Ligula intestinalis | reverse complement strand
GGGGGGGGGGGGGGGGAACGTACCTTGAATTCGTTGCTGAGAAATTCGAAATGACGTTCCGCGTAACGCTTAACTTCAGTTTCAAAGTCAATTAGCCTTATAGGGCTAGGGACCTTGTTGGCAGGGCTGGAAAGGGAGCGTATAAATGAAAAGCTGTCAGGTTTAAGTTGGCGTAGATACTTCCCTAGAGAAAGTGTCAATGCTGCCTCCAAATCGGTGGCTATAGCAAAGCGCCTGGAAGCAAGTGCATTATTTGTGCTAAAACTGCAAAGGTGTTGCGATTTCTAAGCGACTTGTCGCGGGTACCCTGTCCTTGAGGTCTACTGACCTTCTGGATGCAAATAAATTCCCTTAAATTACTTTGCCTGCGGGCTGTCATATGCCCAAACCGCAGGAAAAAGTTTCATGACTGAGCCATGATGTGACAGGAAGGGGGAAGACAAACTGGCACTTTAAAGACCGGTGTTTTTTTTACCTGAAAATCCTTACTGGCATGATGGGGCTCGTCGTCGTCTCTGTTTCCTCGTCCCCTTCGGTGTCTCCAAGGTACCTAATAAGTGAATAATAAATATTTCATTGGAGCTTTAAACTTTCAATAATAATCCGATTAGGCAGATAGTATCGCGACAAGAGAGACCGGAATGGCCATTTCTGGCTTACTAGTCGTCCTCGCCAGCCAGTCCTACCCCGAATTAAGTGGTGCACCACCCAGGCCTCGAACTCGCGACCTTTTTTTTATCAGAGTCAAATGCCATAACCATCGAGCCACGAACTCTTTTCGTCGTCGGTTTTGGTCAGGAGATATTGAAACTCACTGATGAACGTTCACCTGACCACTAACGGAACGCATCGGTCGCGCTCAGTCTTGGGCCTCGAGTGAGACCCTGACAGCCGTTACAACTCGAAGTAAGTCGATATTATTGCCGACAAACACACGGGCGGGGGTTGGAATGGCCATTTCTGGCTCAAGTGGGACACCATATGAGTCTGGGTATGGCTGGCTGACGACGGCTAATGAGCCAGAAAAGGCTATTCTGATCTCCGTTGGGTTTACCGGCAATACTATCTGCCTACTCATTCCAGTTGGTACGGCTGTCAGGGCCTCTATCAAGGCCCAAGGCAGAACGGGACAGATGTCTTCCGCGTTCAGGTGAACGTTCATAAATGAGAAGCATCCGATTGAGAAGTGCCAACGCCAGATGGTCATTGGTGACGCAACAAATTAGCGCACATTCAATGCATATATCGATTTTTTCTGTACGTTTGAATTTTACGGCAGAACCCTATGCACACACAAACTGTTTTTGCTACCGTTCTGTGAGCATGTCTCTGATGATGAATCCGCGATGGATTTCGAAACCTCAAGCGTCTTCCACTTCTCAATTACTTCCTGGGACTCGCATGTTCGCTTGTAATAGCAAACATCCGATTGCATGGAACACTAAAAGCCTATTAAGAAAAATAGTTTGGCTCAAGAAAGGCAATTCGAAAACAATTTTAAAAGCACCACAGCTAGTTGCGAAGCAATGGTTCATCAAAACATGCAATGAGTGAAATTTGTTATCTGTGGCATGTAGACATCGGAGCCTATTACAGTGAAAGACTGCGTCTAGCTTAATATATTTGATAGATAGCAGTCACTTCTACTCTGTTAGAAGTGTACGGAAATGAGCGAATGTGTCATAGGTTTGAAACATCTGGTTTGATTCGCTAGCAACAACTCCCTGAGAGTTTCACTGTTTGTGAACTTTGCTTCAAATCATACAATGCTCAAGTTTCAAATGCGCATTACTGACAGGAGCAAGAGAGACTGATTTTGGACATTTCTGACTCATCACTCATCATCAGCCATCCATACTGAACCCGGGGTGGTGCATCAGCCAAGGATGAACTACAAGACTCATTGATAAGAAGTCCCAACCCCTAACCTACTGCACCACAAGCACGTTGTTTTGTCAATTGCGAGCTGGAGTAGTGACATAAGTTTATGAAGGCTAGCCGAGCCTCGCGGTGTGCATTATCTGAGCTCGACTGGTGACGGTTAATGAACAAGAAACAGACATTCCAGTCTCCAGTGCAGGCGAACATACGAGTCACAGGAAGTAATTGAGAAGAAGAAGAATCGATCACTGGGTCAATACTTTTATTTGCCTGACGTTTCGATAGCCCTCTGAGATTCTTCATCAGAGACGTGAGGAGAAAGTAATAGCAGGAACGGGTAACATATGCACAAGAATTTGCAGTATTTCTAGGACATAGTCATTACTGCTAACCTGGAAGATCATGCGAAACCTGCCACTTAGCATTCCTTAACCTGGTTACTTCACTTCGTAATGAACAGCAATCAGTCATCGTGATTTACTTTGACCTTAGTAAAGCTTTTGACAAGGTGCCTCATAGGCACCTTTTAGTGAAACTGGAAGCCCTAGGCATCAGGCCTCCCCTCCTCGATTTCATTGCCTCCTACCTGTCTAACCGCAGCCAGAAGGTCTTAGTAGGCAATAGCTACTCGATGCCTCAGCCGATAGCGAGTGGTGTATTACAAGGCACGGTTTTAGGTCCCCTCCTTTTCATTCTTTACATAAATGAAATTTCAACAGTGCTAAATAATTCGGAAAATTTCATTTATGCTGATGAACTTAAGTGTATTTACTCATTTTCTAAGGACACGGCCAGTACTTGTGTTGATAAAGTTAACGCAGACTTGCGTACTCTCTCAAGTTGGAGCGCAACATGGCAGATGGAGTTTTCTCCATCAAAATGTAGTTTCTTGAGTTTTGGTCCCGCAAGGCTTCCTGGACCCATTATCTTCCAAAATAGTCCACTGTTAGAAAGATCTACGATAAAGGATTTGGGTCTTACTTACACGAATAAGCTTGCATTATCACCTCATGCAGATCGAATTTCTGCCAAGGCCGCACAGATATGTGGGTTTATATCGCATAACTTTTTCCTTCCAGAAATGAAGTTAAAACTATACCGCATGTTTGTTCTTTCTATACTAGAATACTGCTGCCCGCTTTTTGGCCTCATGACCCAGCATGACCGTAGTAAGATTGAAAAGGTTCAGCGAGTTTTCACTCGTCAAATATTTTCTGTTTCTGGGTCTGGTATGTGTTATACAGATAGATGTCAATTAGCAAACATGAAATTTCTTTGGATAAGAAGACTCGAAGCTGGTCTATGCTTTCTGTTTCGCGTTAAAAATAGTCCTAATCTCCCACAAATTAACGCTCTCCTTCCAGTTGACCGACCTTACGCCACTCGTAACTCTTCCATGATAATTTTACCACCCCATAGCTCCACATCTAACCGTTCTCGCTTTTTTACCTCCAAATATGCTTTTATTTGGAACAACCTTCCTCTCGATATTAGACTGTCTTCTAAACTGTCGATTTTTAAAGGCAAATTATATAAGCATTTAAATTTAGAGGAAATAAAGTCGTTACTGTCTGTTTCCTTTCCAAACACGCAAGTTGTAGATTTTGAAAAGGGTCCTCCTGGCATTTGAAGCTCTTCCCAGGATACTAAAATGGTTTCTAAATATGTTAGCATTTCCCTCTGCAGAGTCAAGCATCACTTCCAAGGGCTGCTAATTCTTCTCCGTTTTTTCAACCTTCGCTGTGGTCTTCGCGATTAGCTCTGGAATCTGGTGGGTCGCAACTCGATGACGCTGCCTTGACTTCTACTGCCTTCGCCTGCCTTCCGGATGACCCCTTCCTAACTCAACGATATATTATTTTTTCCCATGACCGTAAACGTCCCGAACCCTCAGCATCAGGTCCCAAACCAACCACATCAAACCCTTTTACCTATTAAGGCAGTTTTTTCTCCTAAAATTTTTTTGAACTCGGTGGCCCGCTGAACTCATCCACCGATCTAGGAGTTTTTTTTTACTGCCGATGACAATTATTTATAAGAGTTCACTGCTTATCATTATTATTTTTATTTTCACGATAGCACTAAGTTTGTAACGACAGGGCCCCTTGGGCCTTAAATATGCAAATTATTATTATTATTAGTATAACGACGATTAACGATAATTGCCCCCTTGTGCGTTGATAGCATGTTGATTGACATGCGGGTAGTGACGTGCTGAAATTTTGTCACGTGTGGTGTACTCAGGGGTGATAAGTGCTCGGCCATCTGCAGCGGTGCTGAAATTCAATTTGGCCAAAGCAAGTCACCACGTGGGAACACACAGGCCATCGCCTTGTCTACCGCCAACACCGGGGAGCCAAATGCCCGAGAAATCATCACGCCCGAGCCCACCACACGTGATAAACTTTCACCAAGTCAGAACCCGCATGCCGGTCAACAAGCTATCAACGTACAAATGGGCCATTATCGTTAATTGTTGTTATACGGTTGCAATAATGACTATGTCCTATGAATACTGCAAATTCTTGTGCATGTTACCCGTATCTGCTATTGCTTGCGGCTCACTTCTCTGATGAAGAATCCCCGATGGATGTCGAAATGTCAGACGAATAAAAGTGTTGTCTCAGCGATAAATCCTTCTCCGTCTTCTTAATTCCACTCTCCCTTGTCTTAAACGGCAATTCCCCTACAAGCCGCTGAGCTGATGCTGGCGGTATTTGAGAGTGAGATCCAAGGCATAACAGGAGGATTGCGTTCCCTGACAGATGGTTGATCCCTAAACAGTTTCTGAAAACTTACCTCATAACGCTGCAGAACTATGGAGGCGTCATTATATTATTCACTTCTTTATCAGGCAAACAGATAAGGTACCCTTAAAATAATAATAAAAAATGTTACGCAAAATGCTGCAGGGCAGTCAGCACCATTTGAAGATGCAAGTACAGTAGATTCCCTATCTCATGAAATGAGTTTTTTTGATTGCATCATATTAATTGCGGATCGTTGTAATAGAGACGAGCATATAGCCTTATCTCAACATATATGGGACACTTCAGAATGCCAGCTTTTTAAAGAGCTTCTTTCTGACTGCCAAGAAAAAAGTATATACCATAAAACGTACCTACTTAAGTAGTTTGCCTTTTTGTCATTGATTTTGACTGACTTTATAGATTCAAATATATTTTTTGGAAAACATGCAGGAAGAAATTATTTCTTGTACTCGTTTGGTAGCAAATTACATCTTCTTTAAATTTGATACTTAAAAACGGTAGCTTTCTGTTTTAAAAAGTTTTTAAATTGCCGAATAATTTGGAAACCTACTGACTGCTTCATCGGACTTCAAGGTTTACAAACTGCAGACTGTGTACATCCTATTTAAGGAAAAGTACGTTTTCGCCTACAGTTTGAGAAAGTTCTCACGTAGTTCTTATAAAATAATGCAATAGATATGGAGCATACTTTACACAGCAAAGACAGCGTTAAAAAATTGACGGAAAAGATGTTGTATGAATTTAAACCTGAAAATTGCAAAAAGGCTAATAATTAGAATTTTTTTAAAACCAAAAGATGCACTTTCTTCAATTATGAACTTTAAAGAAGGCGTAATTTTCTACTAAACGAGTAAAATAAATATTTTTTTTCTGCACGTTTTCCAAGAAATATATTTGACTCTATAAAGGCAGTCAAAATCCATGACAATAAGGCATACTGCTTAAGTAGCTACGTTATATAGTACAAAGTTTTACTTAGCGGTCAGAAAGAAGCTCGCTAAAAAGCCAAAATCCTGATGTGACCAAATGTTTTTGAGATTAAGTGAGACTAGCAGTCAGTCTGGCGGATTCTAGATGATTGCTTACGAAATTTTGCCTGGGTATACTGTACCCGTAATGATTGATTTCCTATGAGCAGTACGCTAGGTGGGAAAATCAACCCAAATGTGAATAAATGTAAGGCCGTCGGCGTGCCTTCATAGCTCACTTGGTAGAGCTTTGGCTGCTTATAATCTAGGAATATGATATATTATGAATATCTCACAATCGTAAAAATTTTCAGGATTAGAAAGCTTTTTAAAACCAAAAGATACCCTTTTTTGAAGTTTACCATTTAAAGAAGGCGTAATTTCGTAACAAATGAGTACAAGAAATATTTTTTCGTTTATTTTTCTATAAAATATATTTGAATTTATACAGGCATTCAAAATCAATGATAAAAATGCATACTACTGAAGAAAACACGTTTAACAGTACATGCTTTTTACTGGTGGTCAGATCGAAGCTCGTTAAAAAGCCGGCATCCCACTGTGACTGAATTGATTACGAAATCGACTACAGGATAATCAGTATTACAACCTTAGCCAGTACCGATAAGCAAGAGATTATCGATCTTTTGCATGTGTCGGCAGGTTACACGAATTCTATGCCAAACTGTATATATGCTCAAAGTACAATTAACATAAACTGTGATAGGAAGAATCAAAATGTAAACGCACCGGTAAGGTAGGTGTTTTGCGCGCCTTCTTCGCACGTTCCTTGTTACGAAGCAGACCGCCAAGATGATTGCAATTATTATAAATATCACTCCAACGGTGATGGCAGTGGTCGTAGAGACGGTCCTTACATATGCTGACGGGATAAAATAAACAAACCTTAAAAACCTGTTGAGACCCGTTTAACATTTACGGTAATTAACATATAAAGATAAATAGTACTTTTTGAGCGACATAAAATTGTATAGATATTCCAAATATACTGTGCTAATTGTACAGAAATGATACTGGAATACAGCTGCATACGGTCACATTTCTTTTAAAAGCCGTCCCAAATTTTTTTAAAGAATGGATACGATATAATGTATTTATGGTCTCTTTAAGAACCAGAAGCAAAGCACCGGCAAATTCTGGTTATAAATTTTGCGCTTTCGCTCCAGGGCAGGAGTCCATCCTCAGAGCTAGTAGCAACAGCAGAACAAATCTACACTTATAAGGCGTACAAACCAAGCAAAAATCAATAACTGAAGTCTGGAGGTGACTGCGTAGTGCTCTGCATGTCGGCGGTCGGTCGCGTAGCCCGGCGTAATCTTCCTGCACCTGCTGATCTGTAATCCTGTACGAGGGCCACAGGCTCGCAGGAAATTCCGAGTGTCTTACATAATCCCATGTGAAGATGAAAATGTTTGAGAAGCTCATGTTCCCATCTCTTTTACTTATTACTCAGCTACTGGCACAATTATAAGAATAACTAAGCCTCTGGGTCTTGTTGATTTGGGAGAAAGTAGCTTCCTATTGGGCGGGAGTTTTTCTGTAAATTCTGAACTATAGAACTAGGTACTGTAGACAGTTAATATTAGTCTGAAAAAGCGAAAAATGGCTCGACGTTGCGAACCACAGGCAGTGTAGAACTTGAGCTTTTATGAAATAAACGTTGCTTTATACCTTCATTTTACGGCTTGCATGATATAGTTTGTGGCTGCATACCAACCTCCAATTTCCAACGTGCACGTAAAGGCCATATCATTGTATACTATTTACTGTTCTTAATAAGTATGATTACCAGAAACAGCACCCCTAGCATTGACATAGTACTTCTAGCAGCAGCAGCAGCAGCATCCTAGTGCTTGTAGTCCAAACTTAGGAAAAAACGTACACTTTTTTGGTGAATAAAGGTAGGAGGATGTAAACCAGGGCAAACATGGATGTGCACAGAGCCTCAGATAACTGTGTTTCTCGGAAAAGCATAAATTTAGGCCCCCACTTCTAGTGGAGATAGAAGAAAAACGAGCCCAGTGATAAATTTACTCAGCTTCATTTCTGACCAATTATTAATGACAGTTATGGTGCTAATATCGCTCAAATGTATCGCTAATAAGTAGTATAGAAATAGTAGTGGTAGTAGATACAGATAGCTAGACCGCTTGACAAACTAAGATCTCGACTTTGCGTTTAAATATGTGATACAAGACACAGCTAAAGGCGTAATAGTTGAGACGCTTGACTGTAAGGTTATCAAGCCGGTTAGTTCCCCTTAGTCTTCACAGACACACGCAAAATAAAAGCTCACCCCAAAGGTGAGTAGTAACCTGGCTCCCCAGTATTGGACTGCTTCTATTGAATTTGCAGTACAATATAATTAATTGCTATAAGTAAGTATGGCTACTAATATTTACAGTCTCGGCATTGACATACTATATCTATCGGCAGTTTCTTATTCATCGAAATCCTCGTAGTGAAACCACTCACCCACCACCACCTAGCGCGAACATATAGGCCAACCATGCTGTGCTTCAGACCCAAACATGTATTACTTGGAATAGCATAAGTCCAGATTCACACTCTTAGTTGACATAGAGCGGACATGAGCCTCAGCGTTGACCCAAATCAACATCAATGTGACAGATATAGTAACAGTACTACTAACATTCCGATAAATTGCTAGGTAGTAGCAGTAGAGGAAGACGCCAACCTGCGATTATGCGCTGATCCCGGGCGAAGGTGAAGCGTGCGGCTGATTTCAAATCAGTGCTACCTCTGAATAATATTAGCGTCAGAAATAGTACCAGTACTACTAAAATTCAGCCAAATTGCTAGTTAATAGTAGTAGCCATTTCAGCCTCGACCTCCATGAGCCTGTCTTGAAATCCACTAAGGGTGAGTTAGGGTAGGTAGTAGCCACGCCAAGTCTACTCTCACGCACGCCTAAGCTGGGCGGTGTTTCGGGCTTGCATTGGCGATAGCGGCCAACGCCGTGTCCCGTTTGGTCTTTTTGATCCCAGGCGAAGGTTAAGATATGGGTGGACGCTAAATACTTCTGCCTTGCTTATAATCTACCCCTGAGGCCTGCAGCCTGTTGGTGCACCTCGTGGACTTAATCGAAATTGATGGTTGAACACACTCACATGCCGGCGCCAGATAGCTGTGTTCGTTGATCGAGTTCCTATCCGAGGACCAGGCTTTACTTACTTGTAGTTTCGTTTTTTTTCCGGCGTAAGCAATTATCTTGACGGCTGCAAAGTGGAACTCATGTGCCGTCAGTTTATGCATGAGATGCAATAAATAACCCCAGATGGCTTCTGTGATTGCCATCACCCTCCTGCGCATGATATCTGTGGGCCAGTGGAAAATTCCCATTTCTAGTTCCACAGCAATGCACTTAGTAGTCTCTGGAACGGCCCTACTGTACACCAAAGCAGACCATATCCTTGGTGGTGCTTCTTTTTGCATCCCTGGTGGCCCAACACAACAAAAACGAAGTTCTGTGTGCAAAGGTGGGTTAAAATGCATTGCACTTCACTAGTTACCAACACAGGCGACATGGAGCTCATTTGAGGTTTTCTCAGAGGTAATCCTGAGTAGAGCGACGTAATAAAGAGTTAAATTAACCCATCTCATGAAAAGCCATTCTGATTACAGAGATGGCGTCTTGGGCCATAGCTAAATCGTTCGCGCCATTTGGAGTAAGACTTCCTCACAGGCCTGGCTCAATAATAGGCTGGCGAGCGATGCAACCGATAAACCGCCTTTTGTATGTCGATCATTTTCTGCCTACTTTAGTTTTACTGCGGGAAGTGTTCTTACGTCGGAGGAACTTAGAGATGGTTACAAGCTCGAATACGCGAGCATCAGTGGACAAGTTAAAGGCTTGATTAAGCAGATCGGGTTGGCCTTGTAACCCGAAGTAATGATCACACGTCAAAGAAGGTTCGAAAGGCGTTCGCTTATCTTTCCCTCAATAAACTGATACTGATAAGTACAAGGAACGTAGATGTCCAAAGGCTGCTCAGTAAACCGCCAACCCATCCCTAACTACCCGCTCGGGTTTAAAAACCATCTTCATTAAAAGCAGCGAGGGCGTTAGACAATCGGGGCCACGAACTATTGCTGTGCCAATCACGATGGGCATTTCAGAGATCACGGTGAAATGGGAGCATGGTACAGCCAAGAAATCGACATTGGGAAACCACTCAGGAAATAAAAAGTGCCGTATAATTACAGGCGTGTTCAGGCCTCTGTGGCCTCTGAAGAAGTGTAGGCGAAGAGATGGGGTGAAACCTCAAGCCTCAAATAAATCGTAAATGCATAATATTTATTTTCTGTTAAATGACAGGTGAAAATTAGAATTGCCCTGCAACTTATGACATTACTCTTCGATTCCCTGGTAACGGCGACATATTGTTCACTGTTGATTTTTTTATTTTCCCAGAAATTCGTCTTGCCTTTAGAGTAAATCACAATATTCTATGGTCTGAAGGTACAAACGACGAGTCGATATGAATATTTGGGCCAAAGTCCATCAGTTATGACGAGATAACTGGGCAAAATTAACTAAACTACCAATAAACAGCTTGTAGCACACATTGGCGTCGTAACACCAACTTGTACTCACTATTGAGATGAAAAAATTATAATGAAATGCTCTCCTTTATAGAAATGGTTTCAACCGTCGCAATTAGCGAGCTCACCAATGCTGCAAGTAAGGCACAGCAGTGATTAACCCATGAGCCGCCTTAGGTAAGAATGACTTAAACCGAACACGGGAATAGGAACGTCCACCTAATTAGTAAAGATGGCCCTGCACATTATTTCAGGAAGTGTCAGTATTCCCCTTTCCGAACACTAACTCTAAAATGCACCTTAGTCGTAGTACTAATTCTAAACCCAACTTAACACTAATGCTACAGAAGAAGATTCGATCGACTCACAGATAGTACAGTTAAAACTAAATCCAACATTAATTCTGCACTGACCTCCAGCCCTGAGCTGAACTCTGCCATTAAAAAGGATCCCAATTTATGGGTATTTTGGGGCAAAGCCACCTCTATTGCGGGTGGTATGTGCGACTCCAAACCCAAGGGGTGCGAGAAGGCGGCCGATGGCCTCCGAGACGTTTATGACGTACGGAACTGCTCGCTAAAGGTTGGCGTCGGTGTGATTTTGTCGCTCGTCTTGTTTGCGCATACACGCGTTGACGAGTTTTACACGGGTAACTGTTTTTTTTGAGCACCCGTGCTGAGGCTCAGTTTGGCTGAAGCAATTCGCCACTGTGAACACGCCTTCTAACGCCAGCGCCAGGAAACCATATTGTAGAGCAATTATCAGGTCCGATTCCACCAAGAGGGATGAAAGTTCAGCAGGTCACGACTGGCACGCCGATCATCGAGCAATAAGCACACAAGCAGGCAGTCATCCTCGATAAATGAGGGGGGGGGGTTGTGTTAATATTCATAAGTGTGCAGTAACATAGCGACGGTATAGTATAAATACTGCAAACTTCCTGTGTATTAATAGTAGTAGACGAATACAGTTATTGTCCCCGGGATTACGTCTGCTTCTTCTGAACATAATCGACATGCTGGTTGATGGGCTAAGGTTGAACGCTTACTGCGGCCAATTATTTGCTTCATGTGTCAGCACCCCAATCTGCAACCATTGGTGTGTCTCGTTTATACAAGCTGAGGAACATGGTGCTTCCTCTGACCTGGGTCAATCCATTCCCTGTCACAATGACTTGCCCGAGTTAAAAGTACTAGCAGTGCGAGTAAACTGCGGCGAGACACAGTCACCAAAGCTAGGGGTGGGACCCACGAAATTGATGAAGTGGGCGGGATGAATTATTCCATCAGCCAGCAATCCTCCAAGCAATGACTTCTGAAGCGTAATAATTGTTTTCGGTCCACCAGATAGATTGGACTGAGCAACGCAGAGAATTCTAATGAAGACCTGTTTTCCAGTAAAGCAAATGTAACAAGAGAGATTTCTTAAGATTATCAGTCCGTGTGATAAACATCTGATTGATGGCCAGTAAAAGGGATAAGTCGAGCGGATGATATTTTAACACACAGGCAGCTAAGCTGTTAGTGCTGCCAGCGAACCAACATCAAATATCCTTAGAGTGGAGCCTTATCTGAATGTATAAATAGACAGATAATAAGGCAGCCAATATAAGGATAACAGTTTATGCTCATTTCTCTATCCAAAAACAAAATAAAGCACCTTTTTCAATCTTTCCCCAGGCTTGTTGCATAGCTAGTTGCATCTGCAGGGCCTTGAGAGCGTACAACTGGACATTGACGCTTTGGGGTGTCGGTTTGTCCTTCTCAGACAGAAACAGCTGAAGGATCACGCGTTCATGCTCCGCCCTGAGCGTTCCCTCAAGCGTAGATGAGGTTCGCAAGTGCTGCTCCAGTTCTTCTGTCACGCTGCTGGCTGCTCTCTTCGACCTCCTATTGGATCCACAGCTTTCGAAAACTTTTAGCATATCCTCGAGGACGATGTCTTTTGAGTTTTTCTGAAAAAAGGCGTAAAAAAACCGAAAACGGTCAGAGGGGCCATTAGTAGCAAGAGAAATTCGTGCTCCGAAAACTAGGCCAGTCTGGTAAAAAATAGGAAAGAGTTTACCGCTCCTATGACGTTCATTGAATTTTGAATTTCGCAGGAGGTTGTTGCAATTTTGCCAAAAGCCAAGAGTTGTGTCACCTCAAGACACTTTGTTTCAATCTCTCAAGGAGAACAAGGTCATAAGAAAAAGGAAGGTTTTATTGTGGCCCTAGTACGTCTATTTAAGCAGGCAAGGTTCTGTTTTCAGGACGGAATTTCGGTTTTCTAAGAAATAGCAGACTTTGCTTGATGTCTCATGATCATGGCAGCTGTTTCATGCAGCTCTATAGGCCTCTACAGATGTTTCAGTAATTTATCATGATGGTATTTGAATGGAAGTAAAACTTTGCTTCATATCGTTTCCCTGTCAAAGCACCTGCAGTTAGACTGTTTTCTTTCTGCTTATGTAGTTGTCAGTCGATTGGACTGAGTGATTCCCCACATGCTGGGTATTCTTCAGCCTATTTCAACACCATTCGTTTTTGATGTTCGAGATGTAACCGACAGGGCAATGAGCTTCTGTCTGGAGTTTAAGTACCCTCTATTTCGAGCTGGCTGACTGGACATAGTCATTCCAGTCACCCTAACCATTTTCGGTGGGGTCAGTCTGCTAGCAAGGCTCGAAAGGTAGCCCCAAGCCACGACGAGACGAGTGAATCCTATAAACGATCGGTGAACGCCTATTTCACATTATATTTGATCTCGCTTGAAACCGGCGAGGCATGGAGTTCATGGTGCAGATCAGAGATTGACCGTCGCATACTAAGAGATCCATCGTCTGCTCCACGGTGTGGGAATACTATAGATGACTGGCGCATTTATTTTGTTTGCAGAATTTTCCAAACTCTCTTCTTCCATGAGAAGCAGTAAATGTAATTTCAGGGACAAAAACCCTGTTCACCTGACGTTTTTGATTCCAGCTCGCACACATCATCGGCGACAGCATTTGAGGCGAAAAATTCGTAGAAAAAAAGTTGTAGTATGTATAGTTTACAGTCACTACGCTATCTATGTCAATTAACAGCCCCTACTTCATCGAGGATGATTCTCTTCTGGTGCGCTAAATGCTTGCTGACCAACACTCGCATCGTTATCTGCTGAAAATGTTAACACAAATGTGTTGGAGAGTAGTGGCATGGCGACTGTTCGATCAACTGGCTTCCCGAAACTGGCGTTGGAAGGTGTTTTTGCCTGTGCGCTCTGGTTGAACTGACTTTTAGCACCGAAGACGGGTTGGGAGTTCATGGCACTGGGGCCCAGTAAACTATGACACAGGCAGCTCGCGCGAATTTCATCCAGCTAAAACGTGTGACCAAATCTCATCGAATGAACTGCGACTTGAGAATTGGCGTAATTATCCCACACGACTGTAGCGTGTTCTAAACAACAGGTGGCGCGTTCGGGCCTCTTGTGATGCAGCACCTTGGGTTGGGTATGCCAAATCGCTTATGATAGATAAATAGAATTGGTCGATTCGCTAAGGCAAGAAAGGAATTATTTCTTATCAAGGTGATACTAAGAGGATCCACAAATCTATGTTGCTTACCCATGTGTACTTTCCAACACAGTTGGAGCACGGTATCCAAATGGTTCTGCAGTTGGCATTCGTGAATCCTGTGCGGTTCGCATTTGCGCCTGCGTCAGAGGGTGTTTCTGAGGACTTTATTACCAGAATGAAGCCAAAGACACCCGTTCGTGTAGACAGAAAATCCCAACTGACTTCAAGGCACATTGACAGTTTGGGTGAAGCCCTGATATCCACGGCCTGTAAGAAGCGGGGAGAGGGGTCGTGCTGAGACAGTGGACAGGTGAGTGTTCGACTGCCATCATTCTCTATCTCAAGCGGCAGTACGCTGACGTTCGCTACCTCCACCTTATTAAGGGCTTATCAAAATTGAGAAAAAAAAGAATACCTTGTGAGACAAGGAAGCATTTCAGCATGTATGCAATAGCCCGTGCTTATTTAAAATGCATGTAAGACTGTCAGCTTACGTATTTAAGGCTTAACTTCGACTAGCGGGTTGTAACTTACTAATAAGAACATTGTTTTTCTACCATGGAGAAGTTTTTAAGTGCTTTCCAAGTTGCTGTGATATTCTAGCTCTTTTTATAGGAGCAGGAGGGGGAATTTGCTTTCTTCAATAATTTGTATATGATTTCTAGCGAGGGGGTGCTAGCTTACATTGTATTTACACCAAGTTTTGGTCGGAACTCTGCTTCAGAAGACGAAATTCTGGCTATTTACGAAATAAAATAAAACTAATTTCGGTTTTTATCAAGAGTTTTATAAAAAATCATAGAATATTTTATGTGTTAGGCAACACCTGAACTAGCATTAATAAACGATATCACGATAGAGCAAATCATTATTTATCTGTCAACTAACCTGCACTTGTGGGAAACTCAATCCATTCAGACCACGGACTGTGTCCGGGAGGCGCGCTCTTATGGCCAGCCGTTGGTTGTATTTGTACTCTTGCCGTGTAGACAAGTCCGTTTGTAAGTGTTGGTAGCTCTATGTCTGTGAATATGAAACAAATGTAATTACCACCCTGGACTCATGCAGACGAAGCTGTGTTTAAAATTATCCTGGATGTGGCAAAAATGTCTGGATTTACAATCGCACTGTTGTTGGAATAACAGAAGGGCTTAAGTAGTTTTTCGGATACTCATGCAAAATAGGTTTTATCTGAAAATGCCTCCGTACATTTTAGTTGTTATCTTTTATAAATTAACAATACTTCTCACTGATCTCTTTCTACTTTATAATTTGTATGCCGTCGCCGACGCTGAAATAAAATCGCCTGTATGCATCTTTAAACTCAAAAAAGGAAGAAGAGTCCACGACTAAATTCTATGAAAATAAACTGAATAGGACATTAATTTTCCTATTATTATTAATTTATAATATCTTAAGCATTCATTAAAAAATCTTTAAACCTACCTTTTTATCTGTTGAAAAAATAGGAGTCGTTCCCAGAAACAAATTAAACCAAAACTCTCCCGCGTTGTAAAGAAGTTGAAAATGAATAATACGTTAAAAATCATACTTGTAATACTGATGTCTCTAACATTAAATATTAAAAAAAAATAATAACAAAATACTATAAAAAATTAAATTGTTTAAATTGCATACCTTATCTGAGTTCACTTAAGCAAGTTAAAAATTCAAATTGTGATGAAAGGGGTGTTGTAAACCAAGGATTAAACACATGGAGAAGAAATACATTTAAAAAGACATTTGAAATGAACATTTACTTGGCCATGTTGAATTTATGTGGCGTCCAGTCCTGATCGTGGAAAAAGTGTCCTTCATGACTTTCATTTCCATGTCTGAGGTGTATTTACAGTACCGTTCAAATGGATACACAACTTCCAACTGTCTTTGGTCAATCGTCGGCTTGACTATGGGCTGTTTGTTCCATGCTAAACAAGTTCAAAAGCCCACAAAGGCACGAAGAAGAATAAAAATGAAATTCGACATGTAATATGGTTTATCTTGGCTTTAAATATTCGCGAATTCCTGGTGTAAATTATTGATGTGGTTTTACTCCATAAACAATCAAAAGAATCCATAGATCCAAACATTTACTTCAAGAAAATGCCACAGGGTGACAACTGGAAGCTCGAACAGGATGATGTCGACTGGGTGTCCAGCGGCATGAAGAGTGCAAAGAGGTGGCTTACGCGTGTGGATAAGTTTGCGAGAATAGTGGACTAGCGCAGCATCTGCCCTGCTCTCCCCTCCTACACTCAACTCTGCCCGTCTACGCGTCCTGCATACGAGCCACCGCGCAGCTGCTAGCGGTGCTTAAGAATGAGTCCCAAGGCAGGGCTAGTGAGTTCCGTTAGCGATCGGCGAACAGTCACCAATCATTTTACTCTCTTCCTCTTCGTTCTTGCACGCATAACCTACATGTCCAAAACCAGTTAACGTGCTTGCAGTGAAGGATGGCATCTGGTGGGGTACCACGATGCACCACAGTGCAGGACTTCCACGGATACACCAAGTGCGCCACCCATTCGCATTTCGGGGTGGTTTAGGATGCAGTTAATGGGCTGATGGGATGAGCCATAGTTATGTGGCCTGGACTGCATTTTATTACTGCAAGGTATGTATGAGAGTAAATGAAGTTCAGTAAGGAAATGTGTGGAGTTCAACCACACTGAATTGGTTGACGGAGGCTGCTGAAACAAGTCATGGCCGTCAACTCATTCTGTGTTGAAACAAGCATTGATTGTAGTTCGACGTAAATATCTTACCTCAGTTCTCTTCTGAAAACAAATATCTCTTATTTCTGTCTGCTCTAAAATCTCACGTATTCAGTAAAGAAACATATGATAGTTTCTGGCTATAAACACCGTGGTTCGTTGAGGTAAGTAAAGGTGGGTTATAAAAAAACAGCTAAAGTTAGAGTCCACCAAGGTTTCATTTTCATAAAGTAGCATCGCTAGATGCATTTAAAGACGTAGGAATAGAAAACATGTATGTTGCAGTTACGTAGCGTATGTTGCGTACTATGCAGAAAAGCGTGCAGAAAATACACGTCCAAATACTTTAACGTGAAAACACAGTGCATTACCTATATGAAAGCAAAAATTGTAGTCTCAATTCACCTTTCTTATCGCAGCCAGCAAATATAATTTCCAACAAAAAACCCAAAGAATTACGGTGACAACCTAGTTTATTTTTCCTTCCGCACGTAACCCTTCATTGTAGTATTAATATTGTATCCCTCATTGCTGAATTAGTTCTAGACACTCGGTTTACACTCTGTTATGATAGAATGAGTAAATAGAGGTCTTGTCATCTCGAAGAAAATCTGTTTTTGTTGACCCAGTTGTGAAAAAACTCGTGGTCTCAGTGGGAGTCAAACCTCTACAAAAACAAAAGGTTTTTGCGTAGCCAACGCTCCACCATTGAGTTACGAGGCACACCGTGCGCAACGAATAGAACCACACTTGGGTCAATTTTATCAGCCCAACTCACTCGTTGTATGGAATCCACCATAACGGAAGAGCAAGCCAACTGTCCAGGCAGCATTTCCTAAGCCATCATATAGAATTCACCAGAATGACTATTAGGCTCCCTTAATTGTTAAGGGGGTTTGGCAGATTAATTTAATTAAGTTGACCCAGTTGCGAAAAAAATTCGCGGCCTCAGTGGGAGTCGAACTTACCCATAAGCCTTTTTTCTGCTGTTCTGGTTCGAGTCCCACCGAGGCCACGAGTTTTTTCACAATTATGTCAACATACCTAAGCAGATTTGCCAACCCATCCACCCCTAAATTTTACAAATGCCAACCTTAAAAGATGACATAAACCTTTGATAACCAGTTCGGTAAAAAGTATTCCTAAACTTATCACTAAGCTTGGTGGGTTCTCCGATGGGACGACAAATAATTAAATATTTATGTGTTCTTCGCTTTAAGGCGCCATAAAATGCTTCATAAATTCTGTTGTTATTCTTCAATTAATCACGAATCAGTTGTCAATTGAATTATTACTGAGTGTATTGTCAGTTTATCTGAATACTGTATCATGTCGCTCATTCCGTAATAGTTTAAACAGTCGACTGAAACTTGCTGCCCCTACAACTGGTCGGACAGCCAAAGCTGTGAGTTAGGCAAGTGCCCCAATTTCGAGATTAGCATTCACTCACCAGGGTATCCAATGGGAAGTCCAGAAGTGTTTGCGTAAGAACTGCTTCCAGCGTTGTTCTGCAAAATGAGGCTGGCTGCATAACGACGGCAGTATTCGGCCGGAGCCAGTTGTACCTCCTTATACTTGTCGCTGGCATCGGAGTCGACGGGAAGCGACATTTCCTTCCTGAGAGGCTTAGAGTCATCCGTTTGAAAGTCGATTAACAGCCGTTTGGTTTCGCCACACGTTGGCCCAGTCTGCTCCTGCCATTTCAAAGTAATCTGTGATTCAACGCGCACAAGGTTGACAGACCGAGGTTCGCAGGGCACTGTGAAAAGGAAAAGATATAGAAAAAAAGAGTTTGTCGTATATTCGCCGTTACAAAAATATTCTGTGAAAATGACTGATGTCCCTGAAATTTTTCGGATGCGATCCCATTTTGTGTCTGGAAAATGCACGAACCAAAAATTAGAACTTGATTCAATAAAATTATGCAGGTAGAATTGGGCATGCAGGTATGCCATTGCAGAACTTGCAATTCTGTCTTGTTAGATAGTATAAAAAATGGCATTTCCTCCGGTAGTATAATTACCTTATTAAAATATAAGTACATATTTAGTTTCTGCTGGAGATGTTTAATGAACCCAAAAGATTACACAATGTAGAAGAAATTGAGGGCACCAGCAATCAAAAATTGGACGTATTAAACAAATGACAGGTTTTTGAATCATAAAATGAGTGTCTTATATGGAGGGTCACAAGAGCGTCAAATAGGTACTGTCGAACGCATTCGCAGAATTGAACAAAAAAACTGCACGTTCTCTTTCCCCACCAACTTTGTCCTGATGGCAAGGTAAGGTCAGGAAAAGCAGTTAAGAAGCAGTAGCCGAACGGCTAACTAAACCAAACAAACAGTGTCTCCATTGTGTACGCTAGTGTTATGAAAGGGTGACTCGAAGTATATGCGTGAGATAGGGCCAAAAGAGGCCACACTGGGAAAGAGTGATTGCAGTCAGTTTCTCAGTCCTGCTATTGCCAGAGTTTTCCCGTTTGTTGGCTCCCCTCCAAGTCACGAGGCTTAGCGCGTACTGACAGATTAAATCAATCGACCGTAGATGTCTTAGTTACAGACTAACGCCTTCGTCCATCCTTCCATGCGTTTTTCGACTGTCTGCGTCTCCCAGTCAGCTGGTGATAGGATTGGGCGCAGATTTGCGAGCATAAACCTCGCAGGATAGGAAGTAGATTTTGGTTCGCTCAATCCCCTTGCAGCCTACTCCACGCGTGCGCAATTAACAGATGTGCACCCTGTTGTTGACACAGTACAACTAAGGAACAGCTTGTGGCGTGTCCCAAACACGAACCCAACCCACTGTAGACTTCCACGAGTTCGGCTTGTAAACGTGGAAAGTAAGTACGATTATCGTAATTTCGCAAACATTCCCATTTTATGATTGAGAATTCATGTTGGCAAAAATATGTTTTTGGCAATTCATCATCGGGCCAGTACAATGCAAGGACAAAATGGCCAGTTATGGGTGGTGTAGTTATTAAATGGTGCTCGAGTTAGGGGGGGGGGTGGGGAATTAATTAGTCATCATGGTGTTCCCTTGTCTCGCGCATGCGGGTTCGAGCCTGTTGGTGGCGTTGGGTCCGGCAAGCAGGGAAGAGGGAGGAGGAAGGGGTGTTCTCAGCGTCGGCGTGCGTAGGTGGCGGGGACGTCTGTTCTGGAGGCATGGTATTCACTGGAGTAGTTGGCCCGAGTACGCAGACTGCGGCTACCAGCGTATTCTGAGAGCAGAGAGCAGGCTTTGCTAAGCGGATTGTCTCCGTTTCGTATGTGTTAAGCATTCGTTTGCGCAGGCCTTTGGAATAGTGTGTCGGAGCCTGGTAAATGACTTGAAAGGACTCTCTCGCGTCAACTTGGTGGTTTGTATCGATCAAGTGTGAGAAAATTGTCATAGAGATCGATCGATTTTCTCGTCTTCCGAACCAGGCTGGTATATGCTCGCGTATCCTCTTCCAGACATCGTGTTGTTCGGCCAATATAGACCGCCCACAGGAGCAGGTGAATGAATAAACGTACACATATGTGCCCTGCAACGGTAGTCGGTCCTTACCCCCCCATCCGTAAAAGGGGGGAGTTGGTGGAGAATATGCGTAGGTTTGCCGCTGGGAAGGCACTTGTGACTGCTACCCTTAGACGTCGCCTTACTAGTTTGCCTGCTGCGTCTCCTATAAAAGGGCGTCTTATGAATAAATCTTTCCGTTCTGCCGTTGCAATGACAGCCTTTGTGACACGCTCCTCGATATTTCAGAGGATGAACCTTTCGGGATATTTATTTTCGCGAAGTGTGTTTTGTAGCTGTTGTAATCCGGTTCGCAAAGCCCGCTCTCTGCTGTCAAAAGACGCTGGTAGCCGCAGTCTGCCTATTCTGGCAAACTACCCCAGTGAATACCGTGCCTCCAGAACAGACGTCATCACCAGCTACGCAAGCGGCATTGACAGCACGCCTTCCTCCCCCCTCTTCCCTGCTTGCCGGACCCAACGCCACCAACAGGCTATGACTCGCGTGCGCGAGACAAGGGAGCACCATGATGACTAATTAATTCCCCACCCCCCCCTAACTCGAGCACCATTTAATAACTACACCACCCATAACTGGCCATTTTGTCCTTGCATTGTACTGGCCCGATGATGAATTGCCGAAAACATATGTTTGCCAACATGAATTCTCAATAAGTACGATTACTGCTAGAAGCGAATAGGTGAGTTCCAGGAGGGAAATCAGAAGAAGAAGGGGATGCAATCGCTGGAAAATTGCGTTGCTTTAGATGCCCAACGACCAATATACATAAGCGTGAATAGGCATTCGACGTCGCGATATCAAAAAGAGTTTACCACTCCTCAAAAAAGTCGCGGAAAAAGGAAGCCGCGAAAATTAAATGACTGATTTTCCTACTACTTTCGATTAAACAAAATGGGTAACGGTGTCAAGACATTTCTGGAAATGAGTAAAAAGAAGCAATTAATGGAGAAAAAACATGGAAATGATTAGTATAAATAAGTTAACTACTATTCATAAAGGATAATGCAAAATGTTTTGGTACACCAGGTGTAAATATCGAAATGCTCCGTCAAATATTCCCTTAGCTGCGGATGGAAAGCTTTGTCTGCCAAGATAAAAGGTTCTTGTTTTAACTTACCAGCTTCCTTCGTTTGATGTTTAAGCGTCCATGTTGCGCCAGGATCGCCCAATTTCCCCACAGGAATGATATTTATAATGTACAGCGTATTTTGCCATAGTCCGTCAAATTCAGCGTTCAGTAAGTGGTCCTTAGCCGACATAATTCGTGATATTTTCCTGCCGCATTGCGTCGAAGACAAAATGGCCTGCAGGTCTATAGATTGACTCCACGTCCCGTCATACTAGAAGGATTTAAAAAATAACTCCACTTATGTTAACATTCGACTCGAAAGTACATTTCGAATTCTTGGAAGATAATAAGCAACAAGACGCTTACCTGATTAATATATCATTCTTGTGGATAATTATATCGGAAGTAGAGTACTGAGTGTTCTATTTGATCTTTTGTTTTCAATTACTGAATAATTGACAACCAACAGTTTTGCTGTCAGTGAAATATAATCTTAATAGCGTTAGTGTGCCTGGCTAAGACGGTTAGGCTTGTTCTATCCGTTTACTTGCTTGTACTTATAGTAAGGGACTGTTTGGACTAACATATCACCCGCCGGAAGGGCGATATGCAAGGCAAATAACACATAAACTATGAAGAAGGCGATTTAAAATTTCTCAAAAATGTACCTTGAATGAAACGACGGATGACAAAAATTTGGAATCCTTGCAATTGGAAGACGTTATTGACGTTGTTACATAGCCTTGAATATCTTCCTTGCTTAACCTCGGGGAGTCCCACCGCAAGCTGAAAGCGTCTGTGCTTTGGTCTTGTACTTCAACATTGGTTACACATCCAATATTGTCTGAAAAGTAAGAGAAGACAAGCAAGTAAGTTATGATGAATTGTTTTCTGCAAGACAAACTTTATTTTTGCGGCACGAATGGTGCAGTGTTCAGCAACTTTTCGAAAAGCAAAAGAACATTAGCGTACGCGGCATTTTTGAAATGAAATTGCATGTATTGATATAAAAAGTGTGTATTGATTGTTAAGCAATCAACTACTTTGACAATTGAGTAAATGCTTTGGCATTATAGACTTGAGTTTAAATCGAGCAATTTTAGATGTTTTTATGGAAAAAATGTAAAAATATGCGGATAGAAGAAGACGCAATCTTTGAGACAAGAACATAATTTGCTTGACGTTTTGGATTCCCTCGCGAATCCCTTACTCGAGACAGTAGCAATAGCAGTATCAGGAAGTTCATAAGCAGGGAGTTCCAATATTTATATGATGCCGTCTCTATGTTAAGGCAAACCTAGAACAAATAACGCTCGCTTGTGCGACAAATGGTGGGTGGCTGACGTGCAAATTGTGAACTGCCAAAATTCCATCACTTGAACTGATGATCGCTTGGACGTTAATGCACCTGCATTAGAAGGTGTTTTATCCAGTGAACACCCCGAGTGGCGAATCGCTTTGACCATACTGGGTCTCAGTGCATGTTTATGGAGTAGGGGCCTGTGAACCATGAATCAAGCAACCAGCAGCTCACAAGATTATCACCTCTCGTGAGAATTGTAGTCTTGTCGAATTTGAATTTATGGTCGGGTTTCGTCAAATGAGCCTCGACTTGACAATATGCAGCATTACCAAAAAGCTAATGGAACCAAAAGACTCACTGCTACAGTACGAAGTCTCTGGAGTCCTCTATCGGCCTTGTACAAATGAGGACAAAGCAGCTACGTCGGAGAAACTTGAAGACTTTTCCGGACGCGAATCACCGAACACAGGGCAGCAGTGAGGAATGGGAGGCCTTAATTGTCCTATCAATAATAAATCTTCCTCTTCATGAACTTCCCGTTTCTGCTTCTGTATGTGATAATTGGTTAGAGAGCAATACAAAAGGCTTGGCCCGGTTACTACGCCTGTTTCTTTTCAATTACCTCTGCTTGCAACCACGTCCACCTGTTTGTATATGGTCAACTCCGTATGCGTCCTGGGTGATGAAAAACAGCGACAGTTCCTGTTGATTGATCCTGATTTGGCCTAGTACTGATTATTCTGACGACAATAAAGCAAAGTGCAGTTGCGCATAGTTTGCTTAATTTCCGAATCATTTACGGTTGCAAAATGTGGAAAAATGTTAACTAAGCGCAAACCAGACCAAGATCTGAAAGAGAAATTTGGACAAAACCGCAGAAGTTTTGCATAAAAATAACTAACTTACAGGCACTGTGACACTTGGGGAGAGGACACAGGTAAGAATGATTCCCGGAGAGGACATGAAAGTCCCCATCAAATGAACCTGGTATTGGGTAGCAGAAGGTTACACCTGGTGATGCGGAGGTAGGCAGATTGCCTTGAAAGTATATCGGCAATTCCATCCCAGTGTCCGAAATATGACCCTTATTGTTAAAGTCATCCGCAGGCCACGTGCAGGTATGTTCGCAGGCTGCGCATAAAATCAAAGAGCTTAAGAAGTTAGCTTTGAGCTTACGTGTAAAAAACATGTTGACTTGCATTATCTAACGTAGATTGGCCGTGACTCCAGCTTTTCTGTACCCCGAAGGGAGAGGCTTCGTTATTGATCACTTAGATAACCTAGATGTAAAAGGGTATTTGGACAACGCTCATGCTTCTCCCCTAAATGGATCCCAATTATTTGGTGCCATTATTACTTGAGTACAGTAGTCGCCAATGACCATGCAACGTTCATACTGAAAGTTGACCTGGTGATTTAGCGGATATTTAGTAACACTATTTTGATTCATTCAGTTTATTGAATGCTGCGAAAACATTTACTAGTTAAATCATCATTTAAGCCAGGTTTATTAAGAGAAATGGCCATTAGTTTTGGGGTTATTAGGAGTAGTGTTATATGGAAGGAATTTCCTGTGCGATAACGAAAGAAAGAACCAAATTACACGTTAATATTGATAATACTAAGAAGAAACTACAAAATAAGTAAAAAAGGTATAGAAAATATCCCTTACAAAACTGGAAAAGTTTATCAAAATTGTTCAGATTGAAGTAAAGCCAAGTTTAAGGGACCAAATTTGCTTGCAGTAACATTGAAAGTTTGTATTTTAAAAATTATGTTTAGCTATTCTGTGAATTTATTTTGCACAAGATGCAATAACAGAAGAGCATTTGTTTGAATGCACCCATGAACCTCGAATGTCCTTCAATAAAAACCAGATGTCTAACATGTTCTCGCTAATTTAAGGCAATGAAGCCCTTATTGGATATAAGTCCTGAAGAAATATGGTTTTTTGTATACTTTACTTTCCTCTTTTGCTTTATTTAGAAATGAAAGAGATGAAAGAATAATAAGTGGTTCAAAAAATGGCAATGTATATGGCCAGTTTTTTGATATGGCCGGTTTACAACTGAATGTGGAATAAATCTAGTCATGTGGAAGGTAATCCATCATAACGAGAAAAGAAAGTTCTTTCATATCCAGTCAAATTGAGTCGTTTATCTTCAGGAAACTTAAATAAATTCTCAAAAGTGTAAAATTTTATTGTGACATTACGTTGGAAAAAGTTGATATTCGCAGAATTTCGTCAGCCGAATATCTTATCAAGGCAATTTCTAAGAGGTTACCTTTTATGGAAACTTTTTAAAATTAATCTTAGGAATAGTAGCTTCACAACTCCAGTGCAGACAAGATTTAAACTCGACAATGTGTTTTGCTGTTTTGAGGCATTTCTGTGTATCAAGAACGTTGCAATCTTCATTAAAACTATGGTCGGAAAACACTTTATTACGGTAAATGCTCTTTATTTATATCTTATTTAAGGGTTTTGGTGTAAACGTGGAACAAATGCAGAATTTATAAATTTATCAAAGAGGATGGTAAAAACAAGGAAAATTATGACACACTTTTGTTGATGACATTCAATAAATACTTATCCAGTAAGACTTAAGTTAACAAAATATCTTGATGCAGTTCATTATTATTTCTAAATCTTTCTAAATGCATTCACATTGGTATTCGAGTAATGATCAAACTTATACAAAGTTATGAAAATTGCATGGTCTGTGGCGACTACCATACTAAGTACTTGGATGAGCGTATTTTGCGTTGTGATTCAAATAGTGAAAATAAACGCGTAAATGGTATTTTTATTCATTTGAATTTGCTTATTCCAAGAAAATTTTCGTGCGTGTATGCTAAAAGGAATTGCAGCTCATAGGATAGCCAAGTAGTAGTAAGTAGTTTGGCCTATGCTCCGGTGGACCCGCATAAACAGGTCATTTTGGCTTTGCAAGTTGTCCTAGAGGTGGGAGAAAACATTCCCACAATTAAGTAAAATAAATTATTCTGACTGTGCATTATCTGTACTTATAAAATTGTCGTTAAGACTCTTGCTTACGTAATAGTCCATAAATAAAACAATTTGCGTTGAAATAGCGTACGAAATAAGCCGCTGTTTTAAATGGCACTCAATGAACAGTTAAAACTTTAACATTAGATGCTTAAATTTTAGGCAAATGTATACAAAAGCATTTCTGTCATCAAGAATACACCCTTGATGATGAAATGAAATGATGATGATTCGTCAAACGCCGCGCAGAGAAATGAGGATATTTCAAAAAATTTATAATAGGCACGTTAAAGTTGAATATCATTCTGAGATTTTATAGGTGAATAAACTTGTAAAACCTGAAAATACAACTGCAGTCGACTAAAAAAGCCATATTTTATTTTGTGTAAGTAAAATATCCAAGCTGATATGTAAGGGTGCGCTTGAGATTTCCTTTTTTAAAACCGATGAAAACGTAGTGCGCGTTGCGAATGAGTAGTCAACATTATCGATAATAAGATGTGTGAAACAAATGAAGAAGCAACGCTTAGTTAAAAATTCCTACTTAATTCCATTTCTAAGATTTTTGTTGTTGCTCTGATTCAGAAGTTCACATTTCTTTTTTAATGAATATGTGAAAATTTCTACGTACTAAAAATGTAATTAAGGAATATTTTGGGGAACTGGACAACACAATAAACTCCCAAAAAATCTTAAACACGGATATATTAAACAGACATGAATTCAGCTTAGTTTCACGATTTATTATTAAAGTGAAATACTGGATAAGGCGAGAAGCATAATGACGGGATTTTTAAAAACAATGGAACCTGGCTGTTGCGGTCATAGCATCGATAGCTCAACGTTAATGGTTTGGCGTTGGTATCATTAAGTTTGCGTTTGAATCGTTGCGTGAAACAATTATAACAGGAGGAAATAAACGGTTAGTTCTTCGAAAACAAGGTAGCAGCCAACTGCGAACGCACGGCGTTAAGGAGAGAAACATGAATAGAGGTTTGAAGTTAAGCATCCACCGTTTGTGTCAGAAGTTAATACCTATTACAAATCAATGTGGACCTCCTGTGCATTTCTTGGTAGCCAGGTGTATCGCATTAGGTTTTCGAAAGTAAAACAGAATAAAGCAAGAATATTAACTGACAGATAAGTTGAGTTTATGCTAAAGGTAACATTCCACCCCCCTCAAATACGTGATTTTGCAATGCGGTTCACGTAGGTTATGCATCCTAGAACTTTACCATCAAATTGAACCTTGACTATGCGCATTCATTATCTTTTCTCATTCATCATTCATATTCATTCATTCACTCTGAAATGCCAGAAGCCGTTTAACGGGTAGCTTATCATATGCAAAAAAAAACACAAAATAAACTGAGTGCAAGAGTAAATATGAGTACTGTAAGATATAAAAGTTTACCAAGCGCGTTTTACTGAATAAAAAGTTTAGTTAAAGTAGAAGTGATAGTTGACTCATTTGGGGTCTGAACAGATTTGGGACATATTGAGCGTTCAAATGAAGGTAAAATTGGCAGACATGTATAAATGATGTCTTTATAATGACAGCAAAAACAAAATTGTAGAATTGACTTGATAATATAAACGTACGTGAATTAAGGAGGTAGAAAGTGGTGTTTGCAGGTATCATGCTGTTTTCATCCATTGACCCAAAATATGGCCGCATTTGCAAGCTTAGTCGCTCTGAACTCCTCCGACCATTCAGGTCTAATTTAAGTCGGAGAAAGCATTCAGCAAAAAGACTTTCTTCTATTCGACAAAAACTCAGACCCCACTGAAGCTCATACGTTCCTACAACGTAAGTAACCTGGGCCGACGATTTGCAGTCCTCGGCTGATGGTGGGCATAAGTAGATGACGGAGGCTAATGGCAAGTCAGACCCTTTTGGCAAACGAAATCGTACACTCAGTAGGTTCCTGGCGATAACGATGGCGTCAGAAGAAGAGATTTTCCAAGAAGCTGCAAACAGAAAAACATCACAATTATTTCTTTAAAATGGGAAAGTAATTAACTAAACAAAAGGAAAGAAGAAATATGAAACTAGAGGGATAAAAATGGGTTTAAAATGAAGATACGTATGACACGAATCCTCCCTTATGACTTCTGTGACGTCATGAATCAGGAAACTGACAACCTAAAAACCCAGGCTGCTCAGTCATTATGCATTTGAGGTAAAAGTTTTATCCATTCTGCGATGGGCTAACTATCAGGCATACTAGAAGTAGCAATGTTTTTCTGCTGTTATTTTTTTAATCACAAAGGTAAAATGTAAATGTATGTTTTTGTTAATAGACGTTCCAAATTAAAAGTGTTGTTCATGTCGTCTCCGACTGGGACTGTGGATCCTGGATGGCCCCAGGCAATTAAACTGTCCTAGCTTCCCTTGTCTATATTCTGCGAATTTATTTGCCACTGATAGTCCGTAACTAAGCGACCGCTCGCAAATCCTCTAGGCCTTAAGGGAGAAACAACCATTACCGTTTCCGTCCTGTGGGGTGTGATATGAGAGAAGATTACTCACGTATGACAGAATATTCATCCTAGACAAAATAAAATTTCAAACAAAGACAAGCATTTGTGCGCATGGGGGAAGGTATCGAGGACGAAGTGGTGAGCATGTCAGTTGATTATAGGCTGATCTACCTAACAAAAGCCTGTTGGCGGTAGCATTTGCAGGAGTCTCTGGCCGTAAAAGTCATCCCATGCCTCATCACATCTGCTTATATTATCTATTCGTGGGCGCAAACAACCAACTACGACGATTGTGATAGTTTAGGCTTCCAACGTATATTAAAGTCAAGATAAAGAGGCAGAAAAACGCCCAGGGTTGGTAGTCACATTAAGTAAAAACAAACTGCAGAGCCTGTCAAACGCGGAGCCACTTCAAAAAACAAGGAGAAGCTGTTAAAAACTTCGGTTTTTTCGATGCGGGCAAACATCGGATCCCAGAAAACAACCGAGAAGCGTTAGACGCGAGCATAAGCATTAAAACTTTCTTCCCTCTCAGTGTCTGTTTGTTACTCTCCTTCGTCATTAAAGGCAGCATCTATATGTGATATTCTCCCAAGGGACAATTTGCAAAAATATTCGTATGCCAGCAATTGCGTCTACTTCTGAGCAACTTTAGATTTGTGAGTTTTGCAGAATCCAGAGAAGTCAGAATGTAGTGCGTAGAGTTGATTTATATTCAATTATTCAGGTCACATGACAGTAGGTTTTCATGTAAATCTGTTGAGCAGTTTGATTGGAATCTTGATGATAAACTTAGTTCGAGATGGGACCGTTGGGTTGAAGGGGTATGGGGTATAAGGCTACTGCACCGTTATTTCTGAAGCTTGATAATGCCATCGCAAACGAGAACTAATTATGGAACTGAAAGTTGGAACAGCAGATTAACACTACGTCCGCCACAAGGTTTCCCATTGAACCGGGGTGTTTTATTGCTAAATGTCAATAAGCGCTCTAAATGATGGAAGGGCAAAATGGCCCCTCTTCTGTCTATCGAGTAGCGTTCGCTGTTATCAGAGTTCAGCAAATTTGCCTTACTTTAGTAACTCTGGAAGTGAGGATGGTTTAAAAACTTCAAACTTTCCATGTTGTCGCATTGTCCAATCGTTAATCATTTCATTAAGATTTTGGGTGAATCAAATTATACAAAAATAGTATTTTGTAGATTTTGAAAACGCAACTGTTCTTGTATATTATGAATGACAGGATTTGGAGAAGTTTAAATAAAATAACACGAAAGAACAGCAGAATAACATGGTGTTTCACCGCATTGTTTTACTGCTAAATGACAGTAAATAAGGAAAGAGCAAAACGGATGCCATTCTGTATCTTGAGAAGCCTTCATTGTTGTCATGTTCAATTTACATTATAACGGATAATAACTGAGTTAAGCAAATATACCTTAATTTATTTATGCTGGAGGTGGAGATGGTTAAGAAATTTCGAATTTTCCATGTCTTCGCATCAGTTAATCTTTTATTCATTTCATTAAGATTTTGGGTAAATCGGATTAAGAATTTATAGTATTTTTGAGACAATGCAAACACATCTGTTGTTGTATATTACGAATGACAGAGTTTGCAGAAATTAAATAAAATAAAACGATAACATAAAGTCTAATAAACCTGGTTTTACCTTCTCAACTTGACGGCATATTCCCCAAAAATGTTCCCATAAAGTCAGAACCACAAGCAAAAGGAGAATTTTTTTACTAATTTGTTATTGTTCCTACCAAATGAAAAGCCATTTGATGAAAAATATCAACCATCAACAGAACATAACACTTAAAGTCTCTTCTCAAACTAGTTACACCAAGAGCCACAAGTAGAGCATATTCAATTAGCTTACATGTTTGGTTTGTTTTGTGAAATATACCCTGTAGAACTGGGGAGTTTCCCTGAAGAAGGCTTATTCTGTAGGTCGCTTGCTCTCGGAGGTAGTTAAGGCACTTCCCTAAAGATGCTGTCGATCCTTGAAAGCACTGCACTGTCGACACCACTGAAGGAGTTGTTAGCGGAATGCGGTTGCGCTGTTTTAGCTATCGGAAAATAAACTTCTATGGTGATACCTTATTAACAAGAAGATTTTACTATAATTGTTGGTTTGCAAAATGTGTGAAATATAAGAAGGGCAGACTTAATCGAGAGAATAAAAAAAACGTATCTAAGTAAATTAAATCAGGAGATAGCTGACTAACAGATAAATAAACGGTCTGTTGTAACAGCACGTTAAAGGTTTTGTTTGTGAAGTAGTTCCACACCTGCCCAACCAGTTGTTTTGATTTTACTTAAAACATCTGCCTGTACATTGCATAGGAGCGGTATTAAACGTATTCAGGTTAATCTTATAGACTGATCTCAAAGTATAGGATTCAAGCAGCTAGCCAACAAAGACTAGAACAGCTAAAACAAAGACTAAATGGTCGAGGTAACTGGCCCCAAAATTATGCATCTCTAGAAGAGAATTAAGCATCACGCTATGAAATCTCACGCTTTAAATTGACCATAATAATCTCGTAAAATCTAAACGTTGCCTATTAAGGTAGGACTGACATAAATACAACTACATTTTGGTATTTGATTATCATGTATGGAAATCCTTGAACCTAAACAAAAATGAACAGCGATTTCTAACCTGTTTACATTCATCAGATGTAAAGCACTCATCGTCGCTCAAGCCAACCATCTGGAGATAAAAAGTGTCAGCAACATTAATTGAGTCTCTAAGGCCTTTTAGAGAGATCTCGTAAGATGAGCCGCCTAAAAGTGAGAAATTTCAGAATTGACATTTTTTGTTGCATGGGTTTGCCTGCGACAAAACAAAAATAATCCATTTTAGATCTTTTTTACTTAAATGAGAAGGTCATGCTTGCTGCGTAGCATTTATCTGTAGTAGAACTCACCCGTGGTTACTTCTATACTGCTCGCAAGTTGCATCAGGTCAATTTTGGAAGGCAGAGCAGGGAGAAATAGCGGAACAATGGTGAAGGTGTAGGCTTGCCCATCGCGCAATCTATATGCCGTAAACACGAACAGATTTTGAGGGCCCCTATCATCTACACTTCCGTTGTTCCAGCCATCGATCCAGAAATTTGCCCTAGAGCTTTTATAATCAGGCCAAGGCACATCCAAATTTGCAGGAGTTGGTCTGTATATATAATGTAGGCTGGATAATACTCCAGTGACCTGGTTGCCTAGTTCGTCCAGTTGCTGTTTGCTTCCCTATAATTCAAGAATACCAGGTTAGATTGAATCTTGGTTGACAAACGTGGATACCAATTGTTTTCTGTGTACTTTTATCCTGTAAATAGAAGAAATAGTATACAAGCTTGTCTATCTCAGGAGAATAATCCACAATTTAACTAGGCACTGGAGACCCAGTGTCAGAGGACCACGATATACCAATCAAACTCGTCTCAATTGCTCCTATTACTCACGCACCTTGGGTTGTCACTTGCACCTGTTCAACCAGATGCGCCTCCAATAAAACAAACCTATGGTAGAACACCGTCTACTCAACCATATCACTAAATATTTCCGCAATAACACCTTCATAACATCGGAACACGGCCGACATCACACACCGCAGGAAAAATCTTGCCCCTCAGAAGAAGAAGATGTGACCAGTGTAACAAGAGTTTTATTTGCCTCACGTTTCGTATTCCCTCGGGAATTCTAAATCATAAGCGATGATAACTTGGTCATAGTCGTGCGCAGATGGGGTGGAGACATGCACAGGCTGCACGGTATTTATAGTTCCGAGCGGCAGTGGAAAAGAATGACGCCAAATCCCAGGTTGCAGCTCACTCGACGGGACCCCGCCACATTTTCAAGTGTGACGAGGCCGAAATCCTGGCAAGAGGTGACGACCGCATGAGGCGCGAGCTGCTCGAGTCATGGTTCTCAGGCCCCCAGTCCATTAAAAAGCACAACGATTTGGCGTTCCCACACGGTGTACAGAGAAGTTTCCTGAACAAGAAAATCAGACACGTGGGAAGGACCGGACGCATCAAAAACTCTGACGACAGCGGGCATAATTGTCACGCAATTATCAGGCCCACATCTGACGCTGACATGGCCATTGTGGAAATTAGTAAGTCGAACGCGAAGTGTCAAGCCAGTACCACACAAATTGGGACCTTAGTGGTTTCTACAGAAGTGTACAATTATCACACACACGTAGATTCCCACAACGAACTAAAATACCATGCGGCATGTGCATGTCTCCACCCCATCTGCGCATGACCATGACCATATTATAATCACCTATTATTAAGGCTTCTCGAGGGAATTCGAAACGTCAGGCACATTAAAATCTTGTTCCTACGATCACATATTCTTCTTCTTCTGAACTGTTTCCTGGAACTCGAATATTCGATACTATTTGCAATCTCTCCCCTCTCAAGTAAGCAGAAACTCATTTGGGTTGTCTGCTACTTTTATAAAATTCCGGTGTGTTGTGTATTAAGGGTCCACGTCAAGTGTGTGGCAAGTCCAGACGGGCTGCCCTCGCAGCCACTGCGTCCAATTCCCACAGCTGTTGGTCAGCAAACCAGTAAGTGAATGATTCTCACTCTTAGTTCACATTCCCCAGTGTTAACAATTTTTTACGTAATTGGGCCAATTGGACCCCAAATCAGTGGGATCTGAGTCATTGCGGGGGCATTCCTAAGGACGGATTCGGCCACGCCAACCGATTTCCGTCTCCAGTATTTTCGACTTGGTTATGATATCAGACACAGATGGGAAAGGAGATAAAGGCGGAGACACTGTTGATGCGACGCAGCGTGGCATAACCTGAACTTAATTTCCCCTAAATCAGCCTCCCTGTGGCCCCTTCCTATTGGCCACGCCATAGGTGTCGTAGAAATAAACAGTTAAACAATCCTAATAAAAAATATGATTAACCGCAAAGACACGCAAAACTAGCTGTTTTGCTCAATCACTTAAATTTTTTAAGGCCTTGAGCACGCATTTAATGTTAACGCAACAGTAAATTTCAGATAAACCTCATTCCGCTTCTCACCCAGGGAATTAGAATTTGGTAAACTTGGTCTGGAGTTTTATAGTGCTGACGGCGAACGCTGACAAGGTAGCCTTCTGGTGGGGGCAATAGATGTGGGCCTCGGATACTGGGTGGGGCCCAGCTAAGCTGTATCCAAGTTTTGCCTAGTCCTTCTACGCTGGGCGACAGTTTGAACAACTGATCGGCATTTTCTTCGAGGAGGGCTGGTGGGAGCATCATTGTCGTCCAACCTTTGCAGACAGATTGATAATTCGGGGCGTTGGGTCTTATGCATACGAAATAAGTTGTCCCTCTTCGTAGATTTGTGAGTAGGAGGGGAGATGCCTGGTGCACCAAATGTCTCATGTGCGTGCTGTAACAAAAACAAACCAAGGCTTCCTTATGTAACTGCAGACCAAAATGACTGCGTAGCACCATATAAATACTCGCAGACTCCACCAATAGCAAATCACAGTCAACGGAAGACTAATGTTTCCGATGAAAAAGAGATAAAATTGAAGTATATCGCATGTAAAAATGTGCTATTTACGTGAATGCGACCATTTTTTATGAGTTTGGCATCACCTTTTTTCTCGACCTTAGAGCTTATGAGGAGTTCGTGTGGCAAACCCTAATAACAAAGTCAATATTAATTATTACAGTTTATGAGCCTTGAGGCCACTTAAAAGCTCAAATTTAATATAATCTTTCCTCTTCTGTTTGCAAAGCACATAGCATCAAGTTGATACCCTGCAAAGAAAAAAAAGCTTCTTAAAACAAGGTAAATCGTATAGGCATATTTAATTGCCATAATAGTGGCGAAAATTTGATTCCCAGATGGTAAGTCAGAAGGAGAAAGGGCGTTCATCGGGAGATTGCATTTGGTTTACTAATATATACACTTACCAAAATTGAGTATTTTTGATCAATCAACCGTCTTAAATTGCCTGGTTCTGAGCAGTTGACACATAAATCACTTGTCATATCGTGATATTCCCACCGAACATGTTTAAGCAGAAAATGAGGATGTATAAATGCTTCATGTTTTATTTTTTGCAAACTTCAACTGGTGTGGCTTCAGTCTCTTGAAGTCAAATAAGTAACCCTTTCATAAGTAAAAGTAAAAGGTAAATTGCTGACTTAAAAATGAAGAATTTTTGCGATTGCAAAAGTTATCTTGTTACGCAATACGTTTCATACACAAAGGTAACGTATATTCATATGCAGCTGAGAGGTAAGTTTCAGGAGTCCATTTTCAAACAAAATAAAACGACAAAACACACCTGTTGTACACCAAAATGACGTAGCTGGGAAACTCGCACAAACTTGTCCAATGAACGGTATACGCTGTTGCTTCTTGGAAACGTGCCAGCGAAGGTCGAATTTTAATGCGAATTTCGTTCTCAAATTTTTTCTTAGCTTTTAACTCTTCAGGAGATATTTGCAAACAGCGTTTCATGAAGGAAGTGCCTAGCAGAGATCTCCTCCCGATGCTGACGCAAAGGCAGCCATCTTCAGCCGGAGCCGTAATTACCAGTTTGGTCGCGTCTACTTTTATTGCTTTGAGATCAAATGTGGTCTGAAATATGGGGCGCAAACTGCAGAAGCATCTTTACTTTCAGGAATGAAAGCAAACTCAGGTTACTTGAAATAAATGTAAATTCCTGGCTTGATTAAAAACTTCGCTTAATTTTGACACATATAAAAATGAAAAGATCACACAAATAGTACTTGAGATATAACTTAACAGTGATGTTTTTTTTATTTTAATATTATAAGGGCTTTAAATTCGCTAGACTAGTTTACATGCGACCAGACGCAGAGGTGAAAAGCGATGAGTTATGCAGGGAGAAAGGTGTTCAGCTGTAAATGGGAATTCGTATGAAACAGAATGAGTGAAGGTTTGCCCACATGAAACGTAGGTCCTTTGTGGGGAGTCCAAAAACACACTAAAGATTATGAGCTGTGGAAAGAATGGAATAGTACGTAGACACGTGAAAACACATGGAATTGACTGGGAGAGTAATGCGGAAAGCTGAGTGCACCACGGAATCAAACTCCATAGCATGAATTTTCAACCGTAATTAAGCAATATATCTTCTTTTCGAACAAATTCCTCATTGAGATTTGTAATACTAATTATCCTTAAAAATAATTTTAAATGTTACGCCAATTTCCGATTGCTTTTCAATGCCCCTATGTATTCAAAGTATTTTATAGAAAACATTAACAAAATCATCATTTTGTATTTTGTTGGCAGAAATGGTCTTTGAAGGAAGCGCATCTTTCGGCTTAAAGCAATTCCTTTGATGGCGAAACATTTCGAACCTTACTGGCAAGTACCCTCGAAATCAATGTTTGCATACTACATCCTATATGAATTCGGCCGTAAAAGGTATATATTACCCTGTAATATCGAGAAATTGTTCCCGAATTCCTAAAAATGCTACTGATTTAGATCATTTTATGTATTTTGTTAGCAAAAGCTATAAAGTGACTAATACACTGTAATATCAATGGACGTTTAAAAATCCTAATATTTTCATAGTTTGGACTGTTTAAAATGAAATAATGCATTTCCTCAAGTGTCAAAGTTGAAGAAGGCTTTATCATACATGCAACTATTATAGGGAAGCATACGTTCGTAATTTTTTTTTAAAAAATATATTTGACTCTGTAAAGGCGTTAAAATTCCCAAGAAAGTGCATACTACCTACATGGCATATTAAAAGCTCGAAAAGGTCTCATTTGAAAGTCCACATCTAAGAGTGTCTACACATTCATGAAGTTAAACTATGCAATAGTCAATATTCAAACTCTAGTTATGTAAGCTATTTGGCGCAAAAATAGTTGTCAGAATATCAGTTCGTGTTTCATTTTTACTTAAGATCAGCAACATCGAACTTGTAACGTATCGATTAATATTCAGTCATAATACAAGACTCTGAAATACCCACTGGCGAGTCAATCCGGCAAAAATAGGTCAAAAATAATAAAGTGAATGTTAGGAAACGCAGGGACAATAAAAAACGTCGTAGCCTCACTGAAATCAAATAAAGTACTTGGCTGTGCTGAATCACACTTTTATATCAGTTTAACCGATATGCGCTGGTCTCAGCATGTTTAGGGAAGAAAACACACTCCATACAATCACGCATATAATCTAATGTGAAGTAATCAACGATGTTATAAAAATGTGCCTTTTTTCATAAATAACCACAATTTTCGTTATTGAATGTTAATTTCAAAACGTACTGTATAACAGTGACAAGATTATTGCCATGTGAAGACACTTGCATGATTTGCATTTTGCTTTCGGCCATAATAGAGCTGATTGACTAACTGAGACCAAACCTAACAGTCATTTCTTAATCTGTATAACTATTGATTTTTTCACCCATTTAAGTTATTTTATGCCATAGGAACATCTTCAAATTTACATTTCTTGCGATGCGCGTGTTCCACTTCATACGAATGTTGATTTCATTATTTTCAGGTGTATAGGATGATTATGATTAATAAGCTAGAAATTGCCATTCCAGTCTCTTTTATCTTTACGGCAATGCTATCATTAAAGTGCGCATTTAGGAATATGGTTCGTTATTAATGACAAAACTAGTTAAGTAAGATAAAAAAGACATAGTTGGGCGAATTAATGGGAATTAACTCCATAGCCAAGCCATTTTTAACGTAATCGATTTGCATCCCATTCAAACCAATAAGCGTTTTTGTGCATGCAGCGCTCTGCAAATGTAAAAGTGTTTCCTTGTGCTTGAGGTCGTTATGATATTTATCTACGAGATGAGCGCTTTAGCGGTAACTGCAAAGATTGATGAACGTGAGATGACGTGGTCGGGCAAGCGTAGATGTCGGTTTTATTTTTACTTCCCACTTTTGGAAGGTGACCTTAAATTTATCTTACTCGACAACTGGCATTTTTCTTGCTCATCATGGAGATAATGGTGAAAATATTTGCGTGATCATTTCCAGGATGGTTTAAAAATGTTAAAAACATCCCCTTCTTAGATTAATATGTAAATTAAGTGCACTCAATATCTTTTCTTTGAGAAAAGCAGCTTCTTAGTTTCCCGGAATGTTTCTTAAGCCAAAGGAATAAAAAGAGCATTAAAAATTAAATAACCAATTTTAAAATTCCTACTATTCGAATTCTTGTAGAGATTTCAAAAGAAAAAAATGACGCGATTTTTACTTAAAGACTAAACTGATTTAAGCTAGCACCTTTGATTCGAGAGCCTTAAGCAAATTACTTAATACACACTACATAATTTGCAAGAATTTAAAGCTTGTTCTGATGCTTATTTTACATCATACTATAGATATGGGGATATAAGTCGCTGTAGTTGAAAACACGTGTTCTCAAAGTAAACAAATTATGATAAACGGCTGCAACTGAGATCAAAACGGAACTCAAAATATGGTCAAGATGTCATTTAATGTGATCGAATGAACAGACTTACCTCCTCAACAGATATGTTAGTGGGTGTGAATGCAGCGTTAAAACGCATCTGGATTTTAACAACGCTTCCACTCCGCTTCGTCATGAATGTTATGAAATAGCTTGGATTTAGGCTGGTGGCCACTTTTCCAACGTACTTCCAATCACCTCTAGTCCAACTGTCGCAGACAGACCCGCTTTCACATCTTCCTGGATATTGGCATATGAGTAGAAGTATGGAAAGATTTCTCAGAATCCAGGTCATGTCTGAAATGTGCAAGGGGCTGAGCTTGTATGTGGGACAGAGTTCTATTTAAAAGATGAAAGAGTTCAAATAATCAAAAAAGCATCCGTAAGTTTCACTCAGAAATACGAGCCACATGAGAGCATAAGTACTTTATGGTGTGCGGAAGTGAAATCATGAAAGTTCTTCCTTTGTGCACTACGCCTACCATTTAAATGCATTTTACACATGATCCTTGGCAAAAATGACTTTATCGTACTGTTGAATATAAAAGGGGATGATATTGAACGGGTTGTCCTACCGAAACCTACCGGGCAGCAACTAGAACCTTTACTTACTACCACGATTTTCTGACACATTGTTTGAATGTTAATTTTTACTTAGGTGCACATCATATTGTGTCCCTATTTTCCACGAAAGTTTGCATTTTTACTGTTACTCGTTTAGAGAGAACTACGGCAAAATACTAAAGCGATTGCTATACAATATTGTTTTGGCTTAGTATTAATTTCTTTTATATGAAGAGCCATCGTTCAAGTAATTGGACGGAATGTGCACCTGAAAACTGGCATGTTAGAAAAATAATACGCCGCAACTGCTAGATCCACTCGTTGTAGGCCGTTCCAAATAGGGCATGCGGCTAGATGGCTTGAACCCCTGACTATACTTGTGCAAATTATGCATCATTTGGTGCGCTAGTCATAACTGGCAGGCAGATATTATGCCCTACAATGGCAAAAATAATGTACAAAACATGTCAAGCTAATTCTCTTAGGCCTGCCTCACTTGATCCACGTTTTCCTCTGATCACTTAGCGCTGTAGCGCACAAAGAGAATCACCGTGTAAAAATGTTGCCGGCTTATGGTCACGTCCATTTTCATTGTATCGACGCCTCCTCCTCCAGCGGGCCTCCAAAAGCAACAGCTTGCAATTTAATCTGGTGAATGACTTGGCAACCGAAGAATACCGTTTCTTTCGATTTCCAAAAGTAATTTTCCTTAAGTATCAACATATCCGAGCGTTTGGCTACACCCGTGTCCATATAATTATCGGTGCCCCTGAAGACTGAGGCCTGCTCAGAAAGACCCACTTTCCAGTTGCACCTGATCGCTCGGTGCTGTCAAGTCAACTAAACTGCGCGCAGGTGGATTTGGCGATTGACAAGGTTGCCACTATATGGTCGTGCTTATTACAATAGTTTGGAAGCCTCTTCATCCAATCAGCAACGGCCTGCCGTTTTGTAACGTGCCCTCGTAATCTGCATGGTAGCTAAACGTGATCTAGGCTACAGCACTTGAACGACTACTTATTCATCAGGATTCGATTTAACCAGTCAGTTTTTAAAACATCGTTACCTTCTGCACATCTAACACCTCCACATAACAGCTGGACGATTTGGAGTCAGCATAAACTTTTCAGGCAGCTCCTGTTTGACTTAGTGATAATCAAAGATCAGCGCAGTTGTAGAAGGCGGGGCTCTCTAGCGGCGCGTCAGTTATAAGACGCATGCGTGAACCCAGCACATCATCATCATGGTTAGTAATACCCCAATTATGTCAGCCATAGTCGGGGGGTCCCACACCCACTCAACGCTGGACAATCGCAATGGAAGCGTTATGTAGACTGAGCGGCACCAACGAACGTTGTAGTGTGGACTGGGCAGGCGAAGCTATCTCATTGTAAGAATCGTAAATAAATCACGTTTGCGAATCACGGGAATACGTGAAGGTCATGTGCCAGCAAATCGTTCGACTCGTTTTGCATTTCACGTCAAGTGTCGAATTAAATGCGTCGTTTGCAAACAAAAATATCTGCCACTCTTCCCTGCAAGTACGTTTAACATTCTGGCTCGTAAATAAATAAGATGTGAAGGGCATTGATTCAAATATAAGTGTAATTCCTAGAATTATGATAATAACCCCACTGTCCTCCCTAACCTACCCATCACCGTAAAACTTCGGCATAAAGCCAGCTGTACTGCGGGCGTTCTCGTCCAGGCTGTTCCCATGTAAATGACTATGTCTACGTCTATGATCCCGCGCAGCAGAAGAATCGCGTTTCCGCCTTTAAAAAGGCAATGGTTCTTTCCCGAGATAATGATAAAATGGTTAAAAAGCTGCTGGAAAGTTGGTCTTCGACAGGCACACTCAACAGAGCCATAGACCTCCCTCACGGCTACCCGGCGTTACGCAAAAGGCTCGAGTCAGTTCGAACAAGGCCAACAGGAAAGCAAAATGAACTCGAGTGTGGAATGCAACCAGCCTCACAGGAAAATAGGGGAGATGCTGGCCAGGAACCACATCAGCGCCGCGTCCAGAGGTTGACATCAACTCAGGCATGCAGGAACAATTGGTTACTTCGTCAGTCGACGAGGAGCAGGTCAGCTAGTACGCTGACATGCGACTGCCGAAAAGTGACCAGAGGTCACACGAGCTCACCAGCGATCAAACTCACGGTCAGTCAACAACGAACAGACAGGTCAAAGGTCGTACGTCAAGCACGGATATAATAGCAGGCACGTGGCAAGGCTGCAACAGTCCCGGGGAATAGGAACAACCACCCAGTTACTCGAACGATGGAACCGAGAGAGTGTCCGAAACGTCGGTCTCAAAATAAAACAGTCCATGTCCTCGTACCTTTTTTTCCTCTTCTTCGGGGGATGGTGAAAATGATATGATATCCGGACCTAAAATCTTCACGCATATTGATTTGTGAAACTGTCTGGCAAGTTCTCATAAGGCAGCTCGTTTATAGTTGGCATGTAGTGAAGGTTTATACGTGCTACCTTTGTGCTGTCTGGATCTTTCGCACAACTTACAGTCAGCTTAAGATGCGAGCTTCTAGCAGAAGGTGATTATGCACCTTCCCTAGTGTGAGAGCTTAGCCACCATTTTGGTCGCTGATACATGCTGTAGGGACCAATTCGCTTGTAGTCCATGAAGACTTACAGTATGAACCCATCTTCAATCGCCCTGATCATGTATTAATAGCCAGATGGGATGCGTGAGATGTTGCGCAATGCGCCCCGCAATTGACTCAATGATACGGAAGCCCATGATTGTAGAGCTTACTCTGTGGATAACGCCCTGAACGGCTTCGATTAGGACAAGCGAACTACCATGTAGCCTGCACTAATTGTAAGAGGAAATCATAAAAACGTCAATGGAAATGGCTGACATTAACTTTCCGTTTAATATTACCATGCAGTTCGCCGACATCTCATAAGGTGCTCTACGTCGGGAGTTAGTTGTGCACATAGCACAAGTACGAACTCACACGATACTCATCGCTACCTGCAGTGGCCCATTTAATGATTACGTTCAGTGTCCCACATCGGCTTGTGATCTAAAATTACTCCATATCCTAATGCAACTCTCCATATTCCACCTTAGACTGATAAGCATAGCCCACTTTCCCGTGAAAATTATTAGTCCACCAGAAAAGACCGAACATAGGTTGCACCGCAAATCACTAACGGCAACAACCCTTTCAACTGTTTTCATGCTAATTCCTGCGCTGAACCGGTGTGCTCATCACAGTGTCTTCTGACAGTTCGTCTGCTAATTGTTAACCCTGATAGTCTCTGCACGCAGATGCATCACTGCACAAGTAAACAGTCAGGTAGGGCAGTCATCGCGCAGCAGGTAATTGTTTAGGCACTAGTCCATCAGTTTGCGCAGTCAGGTAGAGAGAAAGGTGTACGACGACGGTCATGTGAATGGGCCAAACGGGCGTCCACCGGCCGCTGCAAGTCGTGGGGTCTGAGAAACAAGGTAACCGGCGTAGTACACACAGGCGAGGACTTTCACGTTGGGTGCGGTTTGCGGATAAACGAACACAGGCATGACTGCATCCGAAAATAGCTAACCACCGCAACAGCCCAACTAGGGGGGCTCCAAAGAGGCATTCGAATGGATAGCTAAAATAGCGTACCACCCGTGAAGTGACACGATTCTTCATAACATAATAGCATAGCACGTAGTGAAAATGTTATCACTAAAAAAACGTATATCAAAAATGGAGTCCTGTAATAAGGTTTCCAGCCAGATAGCTCAAGCGGGATGGAAATAAACACAAGGTAAATGGGTAAATTACTCATTAAAATTTCCGTTTGTTTAGGACGGACTCTATAGACGATAGTTGTTGGTTCGCGATAAAATAAAGAGACAATATTTACGCAGAGTGTAGTTATGAAAGGATATTTCCGGACGTATACATATTAATCCAAAGGCTTAAAATGTCGTTGATAGGACCATTCATCCCTCCTTGTAAAAATAACCTACATATTTAATTCAGCAGACATGTTTAATAACCGTTACTTTAGCTGTAATGGAAATATTTCCTCTTGCGTGTTAAGTCATTATTACTTGATTTTGGACAAAGGTTTTTAGGTTGCGATCAGAGTTCGGGTTTGGATTTTACTATCAGCAAATGGTATTAGGTTTGGAATTTTAAAGTCAGCTGTCGGGTTAGGTTTTGGGGTAAAGTATACAATTAACAAGTTAGCCGGGGCCTTTTGAGGTTGAATGTAGGTTAAAGAGTTTGCGGCTGAAGGCGTGGGGATGAGGTAAAGTTTTTCATTGACGTTTTATTTACTTAAACAAGATAATGGTGTGAATGCCATTTTTTGGCATTTATTGCCCTATTATAACCATTTATCTATTACAGACATCCTTGGTTTTCGCATTATAAATGAAAGTCCATTTCATGCTATTGCCTCTGTCTCAATGCCGGTTTAGCGCCGACCTATGCCTCAGGAAGCATCGAATTAAGAAAATAAAGAATGCTGAATAAGACAAATGATTCTAATACATTGCGTCCTTGTTCCAGTTATCGATTCATTGAGCAGCAACCCTCAGAATCTAGTGAGCAAACTTCAGATGTGCCAATAAGGTCAGTGTTCTGCAGTAGGAAATTGCAGAGGTCGACACATATTATTAGGACTGGATATATCACTGCCGCCGTCTACAGCTTGTGAGTTGGTTAGTCTTCCTATCTAAGTCAAAAAGTGGAGTACTTGGAACGAAACAATCGCATTCCCTACCTACAATGACCACTTCTGCTTTTCCCGGTGCGATTGGCCTTGGCTAACGCAACCTACCCACCGGCATGTTAATTTTATTTCAA
>JAYGXS010000009.1:20513556-20641821 GCA_036362985.1 Ligula intestinalis | reverse complement strand
CACGCCGCAACATCCGACTCGGATCCCGCAAAGTGGAATTGCCATTAAGGCTACATTAAGAAGGCGCCAATGCAGCGAGATCCGCCAATTTTCAACAACTGGGTCAACTGACTAAAGCAAATCTGCCAACCCCCCACCGCCCCCAAATATATGTTTTTTTGTTTCCGATGAGAATCCCTGTGCGCAAGTGGTGGACTTTATCCAGTCAGATATTTGTATTTGTAAAGCAGTCTGCTATATTTGAGCGTTGGTTAGCTCGAGCATAGCACGTAAAGTCGCAAATTTGCTACGTGTATTAATGCCATAACTATATTTTGAAAAGATGAGCTTTTGTAAACGAAATCTAGCGAGCATTTTTAGGTAGCTGTCCTGTTAGTTTGCGCCATTTGAAATGGACTTGAAACGTGCACCATTAGACGCAACGTGAAGGCTTTAAATGATCACGCACGAAATACTCGTCTTTATCAATTTCTTTCAAAATTTTGTGTATGCAGCGAACGCCACACTAGGAGGTCATAGTTAAGGTAAGCGTCGCCAACCAGTGTGCCGTGGCCTGTGATTGTCATATAAGTCGGACGGCTTTGCATCGCTTAAAACCGGTTATCGTAGGCAGTCGGTTTACTCCAGCAGAGCGGACGTGTTAGAAGTTCTGGTCAGTTGAGTTCTCTACTACATGCATGAATTTGACTTTATCTTTTGCATATTACCTCATACAATGATCAAATTTCCTGTGTTGCTTACGTTATCAGGCCAGGCTGTGTCACTTACACTTTCCAGTTTAGAAATAATGGAGACAGTAGCTTATGGAGCCTCACTCAGTAATCGCTACATCCTGCATGTTTTCCTACGAAAATGGTGGTTATGGGTGGGAAATTAGGAAACGCAGTGGAGTTAGATTTGTATAGTCCGCGGTGCGAAGCGTTGCGCACACCTTTAATTTACATGCGGAACAACCTGCCCCCAGCGGCCACGGGAAGCAACTTCGCCTACATTTTTTCACTTTAAACCTATTTCTAAAAATTTCCTCTTCTACCTATCCTATTTCTTCACCTCACAAATTTATAAAAGCACCATTTTTGCAGGAAGAAATGCTGGAAGTAGGAGTATATGTGTGACGCTCCATAAGCTACTTTTGCCGAAATAATTTCTGAAAGCAAAACAATGTCGCATTTTGTTAAAATAAGTGTTAGACCTATTTATGTGAGACGATCATTTCGAGTATTCGTAGCCATAGAAGTGGCTGGGATTTTCTGATAAAAGGCACGCATGTGTAACTACGAGTGCCCTGCCTACTGGGATGGACTAACTACAAGTGCTGGTCAGTTGATTTCTCCACTTAATGCATGAATTTTACTTGGTTTTTTTCTTATGGCCTGATTTGGTGATTATTTTTCCCCTACGCCAGCTTAAATTACGATTTTTCGGTCGATTTCGAATCATTGGAGAATTTTTCACATACGCTTTCAAGTTTTGCACTGATTTCTTATAGCAAAACACGCGCATATTTTTTAATAGAAGTGTTGGACTGTCAGACGATGATTTCGAGTATTCGTAGCCATAAAAGTGGCCGGGATTTTCTCATAATAGGCAAGAAAACATTAACATACATGTGCACCTGTGAGAGCCCTACCTAACCATCAGTTTTGTTTGACTCCTTTTGACTCCTATCGTCTCCTTCCTGTTTATCAACAAAGCCCGCTGGTTTGCATGGAAAGTTATTTCTCACATGATAGGAATTGTACCCTGTTCTCATTTAAATGAACTGGCTTGACAAGAATTCATCGAATGCTGTGTATGATTACCAACTGTTTCGTTGAATTTCAAATTTGGAATTTTCATTATTTGAGCAGCACTTTAAATTACACTTCTATGCAAAAAGTTTTTATATTAAAACGAGCTTAGCACGATCATACTCGATAAACAAGCACTTAACTTGTTATATATAAGTGAGCGTGGTTAAAACATTGCTCGAATGATTATTACGGTCTTACCAGCTCTATGTAACCTTATGTGAAAGCTGAAGCGATTATCACAAATCGAAAACGTCAATATGAATTGCTTCAACACCACTCCTGCTTATAGTCACTTAACTTTACACGTAGAAACTGAAGTTTTATTGCGTTATCAAGTCAGCGCAGAAAAATTTGTTTACACTTTTTATTTTCAGAAAAAACTGTGCCACAACGCGGACATGAAATGTTCTTAGTAAAGCTTCCTAAAATGACGGTTTTCCCGACAGAATTGTGGGAAAATTTATTGAAATATAATTACCATGTTTGTCGGTAGATTATTTTCCGGGGCCTAACGATATTAAGATCACGCCATGTGGAAGCTGAGTTTAATCATACTGGGAAAGCAAAAATGCTCAGATCCGTTTCCACGGGCGTGTAAATTATTAGGTTTTGGGATGCAACCGTTTGATATTAAGGACTACAGTTTCAGAATGTTATGGCCTGACATAACGACTCATACAGCTGTTTAGGGCCGCAGTCAAATCTTCACTTCTGGAAAGGATTAAATACCCCCAAAGGTTCTTTTCAGATTATATGTTGACCTTTGCAATCTCACTGCAGATTGTTGAATTTAATGGCTCATGTGGAGTTTGCCCGGTAGATTCTGAAACCGTTTTACGGGATGCTATTGAATGCATGACTTTATGAAAAATATGCAATGCATTCGAATAATTTGTCTCATCACCATTATTCATTTCCATAATTGGCTGCTATCTGAGACCTTTTTCGGGGTTAAAAACGCAGTGAAAATGAGGCAACAGTATGGAATGCAGTCCTCCTCAGTATACAAAAATTATAGATGCCTGTTGTACAGAAATAGCTGTAATAGGGTAGTAAATAAGACGAAGTTGCATTCACACCATTATTTTCCTTAGCTAACAACTATGAAAGAAAAAAGAGAAGGATAAAAGCAAATTTGCCTAATTGTAGGCCACCGAAACACTGGAATTAATCCATATCCCTTAGCAATGAAAAGGTGCATTCGGCAAATGCAGGGTCGCAGTTGGTGGATGTACGTCAATTATTCTTAACGGTACGTCGAATCCCAAGACCTTAATGCCTATCCTTACCACTTTGGATCTTACCTAAAATCCTTACCTTTATTCAAAAACCTGGATGCAGAACATTTATTAAAATAGAAAACTAAAAAGTGTCCCAGAATATCAATACATTCTTTACATGATAGTTAAATTGCTGCTTATGATAATGCTTCATTTAAAAAATGTAAAAATATATATAAGTATCCTTTAATTGCTTTTTTTCACTAAATGTTTTCAAACTGCCTTTCGTTTTGATCACGACACTGCTGACATCGCGAAACACTGGAATCGCTCACACTATGAAACGATTTCCTTGGTATTTGGGTGCACTTATATTCAATGAATTCTCTCAATTCAGCCACTGTGACAAAAATGATAAATGATGCTTGAAAATATTTTTATAGTTTTTAAATAATCAATTATAATAAACACCAAGGTTAAAATTATGTAAAGTGTTTATGCATTTTTTTTGGGAAACACCATGTATTTCTACTTATGAAAGATTTAGCTTCATGCTTATGCCTACCGCTCACTGACATCGTCAGGCATTAACTCCTTAACCTACTTTCAACAAATCAAGGCTATCGCTAAATGTTTAGCCTTTTAACCGATACCTTACCTTAAAACACCAAGCCTACAAATTGAGGCTGATAGTAAGACCCTAAGTTTAACCCTGATCACAACTTCAATAAATGTTTGCCCAAAATAGATTAAAAGTGGCCGTAAACTTAAAAACTTATATTTCTATTATAATTATAGATGCGTTAATGGAACAAGTTTGCTGAATGAGAAAGGATGAATATTTTAAAGGAGCGTTCACACGGTCAATATCGGCGGAACTTACCACCAAAACCGTAAAGGGTACGGCCTTGACGTTTCAAAGCATAGACGACGTCCATGGCGGTGACAGTCTTTCGCTTGGCATGCTCGGTGTAGGTGACAGCGTCACGGATAACGTTCTCCAGGAAGACCTTGAGGACACCACGGGTCTCCTCGTAGATGAGGCCAGAGATACGCCATTTTAATAGTTTCCTTTAAGATCTACACTCTGCGTAAACACTGGCTCTTCGGTATATCAAGAACCAACATTTGTCGGGTATACAGTCTGTCCTAAGCAAACGAAAAATTCACTGAGCAAGTTAACCGTTAAAACTTGTTTTTCAAACTTATTTAGGATATCTGGCTAGAAACTTAATAAAATAATTTCATTTTCGGTCAAAATGCTCTGCCGAAAACGTTTTCAGTAGGTTCTATGATAGTATATTAGAGATAAAAATGTCATTTCATGGTTGGTACGCCATTTCAGTAATCCATATGACTGAACCCTCGGAGTCATCTAGGTGGGCTGTTGCGGTAGTACCCTAATAGCAAAATGAGCTCGTCCGCCGATCGTGAGGGCATGCAAAAATCGATAAGCCAATCATCTATCGATTACGTAATTATCCCAGCCGATGATAACCAAGCACGCATGTAGCACGTGTTTACGCTATACAATAATGCGCGCAATGCTTTTAGGGTAAGCCACTTGCGGAGGTAGCCATGACTGTGTCCGTTTATCTGCAAACCACACCCTACATGAAAGCCCTCACTTGTGTGTACTTCGCCGGTTACCTTGTTTCTCAGCCACCACAACTCGCAGCGGCCTAGTGGACGCCCGTTGGGTCTGTTCACATGACGGTCGTCGTATACCTACCTATCCGCCCGACTGCGCACACTGGTGGACTAGTGCCTCAACAATTACCTGCTGCATGATGACTGTTTACTCATGCAGTGATGCATGTTCATGGGCAGGGGGGGGGGCTTTTGAAGTGAATAATTAGCAAACGTGCTGTATGAAGACTGTGGTGAGCACACCGGTTCATGGCAGGATTCTTGCCGTTACTGATTTACGGGGTCACCCAGGTTTGGTCTGTTGTGGTGGACTATAACGTTCATGAGAAAGTGGGCTATGATGATCAGTCCATGACGGAATACGGAGAGTTGCATCAGGTCCTATCGCTGCTTTATGGAAGCTGGAGTAATAATAGAACAAAAGCCGATGTGGGGCACTAAACATAACTGTTAAGTGGGCCCCTGAAGGTAGGGTTGAGGAATTTTTTGCGTTCGCACTTGTTTGATGTGCAAACCTGACTCCCGGGGTAGACAACTTCATGACTTATCGGCGACCTGAGTAGTATTATTATGCAGAAAGTTTGTGTCAGCCATTTCGTTTGACGTTTTTACAATGTCCTCTTACTATAAATGTAGTCTGCGTGACAGTATACTTGTCTTAGTCGACGCTGTTCAGGTTTTGATCCACAGAGAAAACTCTTCATCCAGTGGCTTCCGTAATCAGTTGCGGGGCAAATCGCACTGCGCTATTAGGCCAGCAGTTTTGGTGGACCTGTTTGCAACCCGGCCATCCTGAAGCCAGTGGCAGTGTTGAGCCATCTATTCGAGATCTCGTCAAGGAAGCTGTCGCCTCGTGCCCCTTGAATCAATCAGTTGATGGCTCTGTCATTGAGACAGACTTCCAGCTTCTTCACCAAAGAGCTGTTGGCGAAGAAAAACAAGGCTCCCTTCTGAGGATACTTTTAGGCGGCTATCCACATCCGATTGCGGCCGCAGAAGAACAACTCACTCAAATACATAGTGACTACTCAGTGCTCCTACGCCAGTACCAATACTGGCTCGACAGGTCCTCACCCAACAGCTACCCCACTGCAGCGTCCTCTGAGTACAAAAAATACTAGGCTAGAATTACTCATACGGCCTCCTTGACAGTACACTGGAACAGATAACGGCTACAACAAAGATGGCTTTACGTAGAAGGTTGAGGTTAAGAAGTACGGTAAGGAAGTAAGTAAGTAGGATTTTGAATTTAACTAATGGGAATAAAACTGACATTTGGAGCACCGCTTCTAACATTTAATACGTTTACGAGCCAGAATGTTTAAAGTACTTGAATGTAAAACAACAGATATTTCCTTTTTTAAATGACCCGTTTGATTTCATACTTGACTTTTAATGCAGAACGAGTAGAATGAGTGGCTGATGCAAGACCTTAATGTGTTTCCATGGTTTGTAGAAAATTTATTTACGATCCTTACAATAAAACCGCTTCGCCTGCCAATCCCGCGTGATAACGTTTGTTGGTGCCGCTCAGTCTGCATAAAGCTCCCATCGCGATTGTTCTGCGTTGAGTTGGTTTGGGATCCTCCCAATTATAACTGGTATCATAAGTGTATCAATGTTCGTGACGATGATGTGCTGTATTCACGCACGCGTGTCATGACTGACGGGTCGTTAGAAGGTTCCGTCTCCTACAGCTGCGCTGACCCGTTAGTATCATTAAGTCAATAAGGAGTTGCCTGTACGGTTGATGCTGCCTAAAATCATCCAGCTGTTACGGGGAGGTGTTAGTTGCGCAAAAAGTGACTATGTTTGAGAAACTGGTTGGCTGGTACCGTTGAATCAAGTTCCAAACAGTAAGCAGTGGTGCACGTGTTGAAGCCTAGATCACGTTTGACTAAACATGCAGATTGCGAGGGCACGTTACAAAACGGCCAGCTGTTGCTGAGTGAACGAAGAGGCTTCCGGATCACTGTCATAAGCATGACCATATAGTGGCAACCTTGTCAATCGCCAAATCCATCTGCACGCAGTTTAGTTGACTTGACATCACCAAGCGATCAGATGCAAGTGGAAAGTGGGTCCTTCCGAGCAGGTCTCTGTCGCCTGGAGCAACGATAGGTTTATGGACACGGGTGCCGAACGCTCGCCCATGTTTATATGCAATAAAGATTACGAATGAGAGAGAATATTCGCAGTCCATGTATGTATATTGGTAAAGTTGAATCGTTTTGAGCAGGCCTAAGTCGCTCCCGGCAATGTGGATTAGCTTGATATGAACGCACGTTTTATGCCACATATATTATTTGTACCCCTGTCGGACATTATATTTGCCTATCGATACAATACCGTATAATGTCATTTTCAAAGGAGTGGGCAGATGCTCAGGCCATCTAGCATGTCCTATTTGGATAGGCAGGCAACAAACAGTTGTGGCGCATTCTTCTTCTTACATACGAATTGGCAGTTGTTTATTCTGTCCAATTACTTGAAGAATGCCTCCTCATACAGAAGTCATTAATACTCAACCGAGACTATATTGAAAAGTAAGCGCTTAAGTCATTTGCCGACGTGCTCTGGATAAAAAAACAAATTGGCGTGCGAACTTTTACGGATAAAAGAGACACGAGAGTGTGTATAAAAGAACATTTTAACAATATATTAGTACATCGTACGCAGTTCTAATCGCTCCCTGGTAGCTTTTGGTAGGACAACCCGATCAATACCATGCCCTTTCATATAAAACGGCACAATAGAGTAATTATTACTAGCGATTACGTGTAGGAATCACTTTAATGGTAGGCATGTTGCGAAAAGGAAGAACCTTCGTGATTTCACTGCTCACTTCCGCTAACTGTACAGTTTTTGTGCTCTCATGTGGTTCTATTTCCAAGTGCAACTTATGGATTCTTTTTTATTTTTTGAACACTTTATCTTTTAAATAGAACTGCATCCAACATAAAAACTTAACCCTTTGCACATTTTAGACATGACCTGGAAGCTGCGATTTCTTGCGATACTTCTATTCATATGCAAATATCCACGGAGATATGAAAACGGGTCTGTCTGCGACAGTTGGACTGGTGGTGATTGGAAGAACGTCGGAAAAGTAGCCACAAGCCTAAATCCAACCTTTTTCATAACATAAATGACGAAGTGCAGTGAAAGCGTTCTTAATATTGTGATGCGTTTTAACGCTGTATTCACATCCATTAACATACCCGTTGACGAGGTAATTCTGCTCATTCAATCACATTAAATGATATTTGAACATATTTGGAGGCCCATTTAAATCTCAATTGTAAATATTTTTCGTAACCTGTTTACTGGAAGAGAACGTGTTTTCAAATACAACGGCTGATATCCCTTTATCTATAGAAGAATGTAAGACTAGCACCAGAACAAGCATAAAACTATGCTTAATTGTAGAGTGTGTCTTAGGTATTTTCCAAGGGGCTCTAGAATCAAAGGTGCTAGGTTCAATCAACTTAGTCTTTAGGTGATAATTGCGTTATTTTCTTTTTTCGAAATCCCTCCGAGAATACGAATAGCATAAATCCAAAAGTTGTAACGTTAAGTCTGAATGCTGTCTTTATTCGTTCGAAGAAGGCATTTCGGGAATATAGGAAGCCCCATTTATGAACGAAAATACACATAGTGTAACTGTTTTACAAAGCACTCTAAAAAAGACTGTTTTACGCGTGTTGCGACTATATCAAAAATAAATCAGGAAATATTTTGCCCGGTAGCTTCGTGATGAAAAAAATACCAGTTTTCGACATGAATTAATTTGAGGTCACCTTTCAAAAGTGGGAAGTAAAAATAAAACTGACATCTACGCTTGCCCGACCACGCCATCTCACATGCGTCAATCATTGCAGTTGTCTCTAAAGCCCTTAAACTATTTGATACGTTTAACTTTCCACATCGCTGTAAGCACGAAAACGCTGATTGGTTTGAATGTAATGCAAATTGATTATGTCGCCAATGGCATGGCTACGGGGTTAATTCCCATTAACTCGCCCAACTATGTGTTCATTTTATCTTGCTTAACTAATTTTGTCCTTAATCACGATTCATATTACTACATGCGCATTTTAACGGTTGTGAAAACGGGTCTGCTACCGCTCTGCTAACGCTCTTTGACTATGTGTCTGATGACGAATCCCTGACGGATCTCGAAACTTCAGACGAATAAAAGTATTGTTCCAGAGATCGAGTCGTCTTCTTCTAATGTAATGTTAGTATTCCCGGCAAAGACAACTGAGACTTCAAATGGTAATTTCTAGCTTATTAGGCATCGTCGTCAGTCAGTAATACTCAACCCTAAGTGGTCTAGTAATCGACGGGCGAACTGACGACCTTTTTGATTAGAACCAAAGCTCACACCATCGATCCAGGAGTTTTTGTCTTGCCGGTTTAGGCCCCGAGATATTAGCACTCGTTGCTAGATAAAAACCGACCACTAATGGAGCTTACTTGTCCTGCACGAAATGCGTGGGTTCCATAACCGATATTGAATATTATATATTTTGCCAAGTGCATTGGTCAGCTTCATTAGAAAAGGTAAAATCTGAAGAGGAAATCGCACTGCGCTATGGCAATGTAAATGCGATTTACAATCAGTGTTTTCTTGAATGTATGTAAATGTTGAAGCATTTTTCAGGGTTCCTAAGAAAGCATCCTTCCTATTCGATTTACCAAATTGCGTCACCAATCGCCAAATTTATTAGGTTACTTGAACTAAGAAAATGGGACAAAAACCCACTAATGGGGGTATGAGTTCTTTTCTTTTAACCGTTTCGGCTGGTGATATAGCTAAGCAAAAGAATAGTCAGCTTGTAAAAGCCTGCCCCCCCAGCGCTGCCATGATCACTCATTCAACCTGCTCTGTCAATGTGGCCAATCAATCGATTTTTGTGCATCGCTTTTTACTGGTTCACACTAGACTCGCCTCGCCACTTGTGATGAATGATCTACTAAGCATGAATTGGCAGTCAAATCAGTCAATCACTTTTTGCGTACCGCTGATTACTGGTATGCGCCAGATTTGTGGTTAGCGTTGGCAGAAACACACTTCATCACTGCGGCCTGGTGAACGAACGCAGCAAGCAACTGGCTCCCGATTCACCATGTACAATTACTTTTTGCCAAAGTAAAGAAGTTATCCCATCAACTCTGTCTTGCCTGTCTTGATTTGGGGAAACCTTTCGTGGTCGACGCCATAAATTGCGACAAGCTCACTTTGTCGTAATGTCTAACATTAGTAAAAGAAATTTGTTCGTTGTCACATTTCATCGGTAAGGACTCCTCGTTAAATAAAAACAAACAAAGTGAACCTTTCCATCGGTTATTTCTTATAATAAAGACATTTTAGTTGTAGCTATATAGAGGAAATCATGTATATATATATATATATATATATATATATATATATATATAGCTGACAGTAATTTTCCTGGGGCATAATTTGCGCAAAGTTGTTTGATTGCATGGCCGTTTTTCAAAATATATCACGACATTTGGCCAGTTTTGGCATTTAAAGTAAATGTAGGGGTGTGTTGCCATACTTTAATTCACGGAAAATGTTAAGTCTATTCTCTGTCATGATACAGTTCCATGCTTACCTGTTTAAGGTTATTTTTAATGGTTCACAAATCACGTCCAATCACACTTTAAAATATAAGGGAGTCAACAAGTCCGTCCATCAGTTATATTATAAACGAAAGCAGAATGCAAATTATGCAATTGTGTGCACAACAGCACACATTTGTTCACTTTTATACATTGCGTCATGTAGTTTACATTTAATAAAGTGGCTTATGTAATTTTAGAGGAGAAGGCACTTTACATAAATTTTTAACATCATAGTAGATTACTTCCTTTTAGATGAAATGCGCAGTGCTATCGTGTGCATTTTCTTCCCTTAACAAGTTGGGAGTAAACCGTATCAGTTGAACCGTTATGAAAGTATGATTCAGCACAGCCAAGTGTTCAACATAACTGCAGACAGTACTTACTTGATTTAATGCCAGCGAAGCTATGGCGTCTTTTATCATTCCTGTGCATCCCTACATTCACTGTATTATTTGTAACCTAATTTTGGTGGATTGACTCACCAGTGGGTCTTTCGAAGTCTCATACTATAACTGAATATCAATCGGAGCGTAACAAGCTCGATGTTGCTGCCATAAAGTAAAAAGAAATGTCAACCGAAATTCCAAAACAGTTTTTTCCCCGAACAAGTTCAGTAACTAGGTTTGTAATATTGACTATTGCACAGCCCAACTTCACGAACATGTAGACACTCCCAGACGTGGGCGCTTAAATTAACCCTTTTTGATCATCCACCAAAATAAACCTTTTCATAAACCACTCAGGTAGTATATACTTTGAATGGATTTCGAACGCCCTTACAAAGTGAAATATATTGTTTTGAAAAAATGGAAAACGTACGCCTCCACAGACTAGTAAGATATCAAACTAAGCTATCTTCAAAGTTATTACTTGAGGAAATGCGATCTTTTGATTTTAAAACAGTCCCAAACTATGAAAGTGTTATGAAGCTGAAACACCCATTTATAATACAGCGCATTTGTAACTTTAAAACTGTTGTCAGTCAGTATATTTTCAGTCAGTATATTTGAGGGAAAAATAGGCTTGCGCCTTTGAACTCCCTATTTGTCACATCAAAATTTCAAGAATTATAAACAATTTTAAGAAGTTTTCAGTCAGAAAAATATAGACCATCACATGGTGCAGTGGTGTTTCAAAGTTAATTTGTCACATAGTTCACGTTGTGTTGTAGCATGTGTATATCAAGTCGGTGTTTGAATGTCTCCACAGATTGGGGCATAACAATCGCTTGGAAAGGTTATTCCAAGGGTCCACGACTCGATTAGAGAAAAAATTCTTCCTTACATCCAATCGTCCTTGCGGCACATACAGTTTGAAGGGATGCCCCCGGAGATTAGTTGTAGTGACGAGTTTGTAAAAGTCCACACATGAAAACGCAGTCCAGGCCACGCACGATACGGAATGCTTGTATCAAATCTCCGCGTAACTGCCATACACTGAGTAAGTAAAATACCGTGTACACGAAACGGTCCAAATAAATTGCATTTTTAGAACAAGTTGGAAACTTTCCAAGATCATTGAGTAATATCTAATTTTATTAGGACAGAATGCATACAATATGTGATATGCAAAAATTTGTTTCGAGGGTTACCGACAGCAAGGTTTAAAATAATTCGACAGTAAAGTAATTTTGTCAAACCAAAAGCTGCACTTCCTTCGAAGACAATTTCTACCAACGGAGTGCAGTAAAAATATTTTTGTGCATGGTTTCTATATTAAGGTCATTAAAATCCATCGAAAAGTTTCATGACACTTCACATTATGTTTTACGATAATCAGTATTATAAATCTTCATAATTAAGTTTTTCAAATCGATGACGTACCGTTGACAGTTCATAAGACGGGGTCTTATTTTGTATCCGTCGTACATTTGGGCTTCTACATTCCTCTCCCAGCCATATCCATGTCTTGACACGCATCTACATACTATTCCGTGCTTTTCCCCTCTCATAATCTTTAACATGTTCTTGAACATTTCATAAATAAACGACCTTTTTTGGGAGCGAACAGTTACCCCTGCCTTTTATGTGAATTTTCCCTACAGCTGAACAGCTATATCCCTGCATAACTCATTGCTTATTAAATCACTGTCATGTCGCATTTACACAAGCCTAACAACCTAAAAGCCCCCATAATATTAAAATGCTAAAAAATTCCCTGTAAAGTTACATCTTAAATACTACTCATGCGATGATTTCATTTTTAAAATGCGTCGCAATAAATCGGCGTTTTTAATCGTACCAGCAATATACATTTACTTCAAGTCCCCTAGGTTTACTTTTACCCCTGAAAGTATGTAGGATTTTTTCATTCCATTTCTTGTAATCACAGTTAATTCTGCTTTTTGCGCCCAATATGTTAGAGTACAATTGATCTCAAAGCAATTAAAGTAAACGCGACCAAACTGGTAATTACGGCTCCGGCTGAAGATGGCTGCCTTTGCGTCAACATCGGGAGGAGATCACTGCTAGGCACATCCTTCATGAAACGCTGTTTGTAAATATCTCCTGAAGAGTTGAAAACTAAGAAAACATTCAAGAACAAAATTTGCATTAAGATTCGATCTTCGCTGTCACGTTCTCAACATGCAACAGCTTATACCGTTCATTGGACAAGTTTGCCCAAGTTTCCCAGCTACGTCATTTTGGTGTACAACAGGTGTGTTTTGTCGTTTATATTTTGTTCTACAATGGAATCCTGGTAATTACCTCTCAGTTACATATGAATTTACGTTTCCTCTGTGCATGACAATTATAGCCCATCAAGATAAATTTCGTAATCAAAAAAATTCTTTACTTTTTAAGGCAGCAATTTTAACCTTCCACTTTTACTTATACAATGGTTACTTATTCAATTTCAAGAGACTAAAGCCACACCAGCTGTAGTTTGCAAAAAAATAATATAAAAGGCATTCATGCATCCACGTTTTCTGTTTGAATCTGTGACATATCACGTGATGGCAAGCGATTAATGTGTCAACTGCTCAAAGAAAGGAAATATACGATGGTTGATTGATCACAAATACTCAATTGTGGTAGGTGCATGAACATAAGTAAAACAAAATGAAATTAAACATGCCCATACGATTTCCCTTGCTTTAATTAGTTTTTGTTTACTTTTACTGCTATCAAGTCAATCTTATGTGATTAACAAACGGAAGAGGGATTTACCACACGAATTCACAATAAGACAAGACAACACAAAGCTTGAGAGAAATGGCGATGCAGTAATCATAAAAAATGGTCGCATTTTACGTAAATAACACATTTTTACATGAGATATACTTCAATTTTATCTCTTTTTCATCGGAAACATTTGTCGTTCGTTGACGGTGATTTGCTATTGGTGGAGTCTGCGAGCATTTATATGGTGCTACGCAGTCATTTTGGTCTGCAGTTCCATAAGAAAGCCTTGGTTTGTTTTTGTTACAGCACGCACATGAGACATTTGGTGCACCAGGCATCTCCCCTCCTACTCACAAATCTACGAAGAGGGACAATTTATTTCGTATGCATAAGACCCAACGCCCCGAATTATCAATCTGTCTGCAAAAGTTGGACGACAATGATGCTCCCACCAGCCCTCCTCGAAGAAAATGCCGATCAGTTGTTCAAACTGTCGCCCAGCGTAGAAGGACTAGGCAAAACTTGGATACAGCTTAGCTGGGCCCCACCCAGTATCCGAGGCCCACATCTATTGCCCCCACCAGAAGGCTACCTTGTCAGTGTTCGCCGTCAGCACTATAAAACTCCAGACCAAGTTTACCAACTTCTAATTCCCTGGGTGAGAAGCGGAATGAGGTTTATCTGAAATTTACTGTTGCGTTAACATTAAATGCATGCTCAAGACCTTAAAATTTGTAAGAGATTTGGCAAAACAGCTAGTTTTGCGTGTCTTTGCGGTCAGTCATATTTACTTATTAGGATTGTTTAACTGTTTATTTCTACGACACCTATGGCGTGGCCGATAGGAGGGTGGCGCAGGGAGTCTGATTTATGGGAGATTAAGTTCAGGTTATGCCACGCTGCGTCGCATCAACAGTGCCTTCGCCTTTATCTCCTTTCCCATTTGTGTCTGATATCATAACCAAGTCGAAAATACTGGAGACGGAAATCTGTTGGCGTGGCCGAAGCCGCCCTTAGGAATGCCCCCGCAATGACTCAGATCCCACTGATTGGGAGTCTAATTGGTCCAATTACGTAAAAAAATATTTACATCGGGGAATGTGAACTAAGAGTGGAAATCATTCACTTATCGGTTTGCTGACCAACAGCTGAGGGAATTGGACGCAGTGGCTAAGAGGGCAGCCCGTCCGGACTTGCCACACACTCGACGTGGCCCCTTAATACACAACACACCGGAATTTTATAAAAGTAGCAGACAACCCAAATGAGTTTCCGCTTACTTGAGAGGGGCAAGATTGTGCCTGTGGTGTGTGATGTCGGCCGTGTTCCGATGTTATGAAGGTGTTATTGCGGAAATATTTAGTGATATGGTTGGGTAGACGGTGTTCTACCATAGGTTTGTTTAATTGGAGGCGCATCTGGTCGAACAGGTGCAAGCGACAACCCAAGGTGCGTGAGTAATAGGAGCAGTTAAGATGAGTTTGATTGGTATACGATGGTTCTCTAGCACTGGGTCTCCAGTGCCAAGTTAAACTGTGGATCATTGATTTGAGATAGACAAGCCTGTATCCTATCGTTTTCTATTCAGAGGATAAAGGTACACAGAAAAAAGATTTGTACCCATATTCTTCAACCAAGAGTCAATCTTACCTAGTATTCTTGAATTATAGGAGGGAAAACAGCAACTAAACGAACTAGGCAACCAGCTCACTAGAGTATTATCCAGCTTGTGTTATACATATGAATAAACTCCTGCAAAGTTGGATGTTCTTTGGCCTGATTATAAAAGCTCTAGGACGAATTTCTCTATCGATGGATGGAACGACGGGAGTGTAGATGATAGGGGCCCTCAAAATCTGTTCGTCTTTACGTCGTCTGGATTGCGCGAAGGGCAAGCTTACATCTTCAAGATTGTTCCGCTATTTCTCCCTGCTCTGCCTTCCAAAATCGACCTGATGAAACTTTCCAGCAGTATAGAAGTAACCACGGGTGAGTTCTTCCACAGATTAATGCTACGCAGCAAGCATTGCCCTCTCGGTTAAATTACAGGGATCTTAAATGGATTATTTTTATTCTGTCGTAGGCAAACCCTTGCAACAGAAAATGTCAAATCTGTACTTTTTCACTTCTAGGTGGCTCATCTTACGAAATCTCTCTAAAGGACTTTAGAGATTCGATGAATGTTACTGACACTGTTTACCTCCAGATGGTTGGCTTGATTGGTGATGAGTGCTTTACATCCAAAGAATGTAAACAGGTTAGTGATTGCTGTTCAGCTGTGTCAAGGTCCGAGGGTTTTTAGACATGATAAAACGATATTAAATCATACCTTTATTTCTGTCAGTCCAACCTTAATGGGCAACGTGTAGATTTTACGAGAATGAAATGGTCAATTTACAATGTAAAACTCCATAGCGTAATACTTTATTCTCTTCCGCAGATGCAAAATTTCAGAGCCAATTACTTCGACGTCTTTGTTCTGGAATTCAGTTCGGTAGCTGCTTGTAGCCTATACTTTTAGTTCAGTCTATCTGATTTACCTGAACGCGTTAAATACAGTCATTGCTTAAGGGTGTGCTCCTATGCAATGCATAGACAGAAATTCAAAGAAAAAATCAAACAACTTATTGGGCATATGTGGAACTGCGTCACAAATAATACCTTTAACACGCTGTTATTAAATACCGTTTTATTCATCTGTTATTCAGCTACTACCTAATTCAATTTAGTTGGATGAGTGTTTTTTGTTCATCTCGATAAATATCCGCCCTTCTTATATTGCAAGCATTTTGCCAACCAACAATTATTGTACAATCTTCTTGTTATTAAGATATAACCACTGAGGTCTCTTCTCCTATAGCTACAGCAGCGCAACAGCGTTCCACTAACCACTTCTTCAGCGTTGTCCACAGTGCAGTGCTTTCAAGGAACAACAGAATATTTAGGGCAGTGCATTAACTACCTCCGACAGCAAATGACATACAGAATAAGCCTACTTCAGAGAAACTCCCCAGTCCAACAGGGCATATTTCACAAAATAAAACAAACGTGTAAGCTAATTTACTATGCTCTGATTATGGCTTTTGGTGTAACAGGTTTGAGAGGAGTCTTTGAGTGTTATGTTCTGTTGATGACTGATATTTGTCAATAAATGACTTTTTTATTTGGGCGGAAAAATTAACACGTTAGTAGAAAATCCTCTTCTTTTGACGCCAAAATAACTACAGGAAAATAGCTTGCGGCTGCGACTTTCTGGGAACATTGTTGGTGAATATGCCATCACGTTGAACTGGTAAAGATATTCTGTTGGAAAAAAACTAGGTGCATTAGGCCTTATATTATCGTGTTATTTTATTTAAGCTTCTCCAAATCCTGTCATTCATAATATACAAGAACAGTTGCGTTTTCAAAATCTACAAAATACTATTATTGCATAATTTGATTAACCCAAAATCTTAATGAAATGATTAACGATTGGACAATGCGACAACATGGAAAGTTTGAAGTTTCTAAACCATCCTCACTTCCAGAGTTACTAAAGTAAGGCACATTTGCTGAACTCTGACAACAACGAACGCTACTCGATAGACAGAACAGGGGCCATTTTGCCCTTCCCTCATTTATAGCGCTTATTGACATTGAGCAGTAAAACACCGCTGTTTAATGGGAAACCTAGTGGCGGACGTAGTGTTAATCTGCTGTTCCAACTTTTAGTTCCATAAGTAGTTCTATTTTGCGATGGCATTATCAAGCTTCAGAAATAACGGTGCAGTAGCCTTATACCCCATACCCCTTCAACCCAACGGTCCCATCTCGAACTAAGTTTATCATCAAGATTCCAATCAAACTGCTCAACAGATTTATATGAAAACCTACTGTCATGTGACCTGAATAATTGAATATAAATCAACTCGACGCACTACATTCTGACTTCTCTGGATTATGCAAAACTCACAAATCTAAAGTTGCTCAGAAGTAGACGCAATTGCTGGCATACGAATATTTTTGCAGATTGTCCCTTGGGAGAATATCACATATAGATGCTGCCTTTAATGACGAAGGAGAGTAACAAACAGACACTGAGAGGGAAGAAAGTTTTTATGCTTATGCTCGCGTCTAACGCTTCTCGCTTGTTTTCTGGGATCCGATGTTTTCCCGCATCGAAAAAACCGAAGTTTTTAACAGCTACTCCTTGTTTTTTGAAGTGGCTCCGCGTTTGACAGGCTCTGCAGTTTGTTTTTACTCAATGTGACTACCAACCCTGGGCGTTTTTCTGCCTCTTTATCTTGACTTTAATATACGTTGGAAGCCTAAACTATCACAATCGTCGTAGTTGGTTGTTTGCGCCCACGAATAGATAATATAAGCAGATGTGATGAGGCATGGGATGACTTTTACGGCCAGAGATTCCTGCAAATGCTACCGCCAACACGCTTTTGTTAGGTATATCAGCCTATAATCAACTGACATGCTCAGCACTTCGTCCTCGATACCTTCCCCCATGCGCACAAATGCTTGTCTTTGTTTGAAATTTTATTTTGTCTAGGATGAATATTCTGTCATACGTGAGTAATCTTCTCTCATATCACACCCCACAGGACGGAAACGGTAATGGTTGTTTCTCCCTTAAGGCCTAGAGGATTTGCGAGCGGTCGCTTAGTTACGGACTATCAGTGGCAAATAAATTCGCAGAATATAGACAAGGGAAGCTAGGACATTTTAATTGCCTGGGGCCATCCAGGATCCACAGTCCCAGTCGGAGACGACATGAGCAAAACTTTTAATTTGGAACGTCTATTAACCGAAAGCATACATTTACATTTTACCTTTGTGATTAAAAAAATAACAGCAGAAAAACAGTGCTACTTCTAGTATGCCTGATAGTTAGCCCATCGCAGAATGGATAAAGCTTTCACCTCAAATGCATAATGACTGAGCAGCCTGGGTTTTTAGGTTGTCAGTTTCCTGATTCATGATGGCACAGAAGTCATAAGGGATGATTCGTGTCAGAAAGTGGGTAACAGTGTCGCAGGCCCGAGCCCGAAGCCCACCGAAGAAAACGAGGGCAGTACATCAACTATAGAGTCCGGTCGCACACAAGATGGTCATAATAGCAGCACAAGAGCTATTAACGAGCAAGCAAGTGACAGTGTCGTAGGCGCGAAAAATGGCACTAAGGGACAAGCCAGCATCATAATACCGGGATAAACGGAATCAACCACAGCCACTCCCATAGACCGGCATTCCGCAGATGTCCAGCTCTTCCATGCACTTATGAACAAAATGCTGGGACCCAATGTACCATAAGAGTGCGAAAAGGCCTTCCGCCTTGGCAAACGGCCAGAGAGCCCAACTGGAACGGCACGTCCCAGACCTCTGAAAGCGATCATGACAAGAAGCCAAGGCGCAAAGCTCATTCTATCTAGGCGTTTTAAAATAAAAGACTCTGACCCGGGAGTCGTTTTTCAAAAGGAGTTCTCAGCTGCAGAACGGAACAAACGTCATCAAGTTGTTTCCGAAAAGAGGGAGCGGGTCAGCGATGGCGAAAAAAACTTGGTTGTTTACAACAACCAAGTGCTCCAACGTCCATTGTTCTCACTTTGGAAAGGCCCGTTCCGGCTAACCACACAGTCGGCTCAGTAGGGGGAGGATTGAGCCCAATCGAAAAACATACAGAGGCAGAAAGAAGGGAAAAAACATTTGGTTATTTACAACAACCAAGTGATTTAGCGTCTACTGTTCTCCCCCGGGAAAGATCCTCGCCGGATGACCACACAGTCGACCCGGTAAGGGGCGGGAAGAGCCTGACTGTAACCACTTCTCGAGCAAACAGAAAGTTAACTTTCATATACAAAAATGCACAGAGTATGCTTTCAAAGCTAGACGAGCTAAAGATTCATGCCTTTGAATTATCACCAGAAATAGTTTCAATAACGGAAACTTGGCTGTCTGAACAGGTAGCCGACGGCGAGTTATGCACGTCTGGCTATTAACTGTTCAGAAACGACAGAAAAGGTCATCAAGTCGGTGGCATAGCAACACATGTGAATAATGGACTCACAGTTTTAGACAAAACGGATAAACTGGCGTGTACTTCCGAGGCCATCTGGCTGTCCATTAAAGTACCAGGTGCACCCAACCTCGATGTCCTGAAACTCTACCGACCACCGAGAAGAGAGCCCGTAGTTGATGCCTCCTTGCTAGAGGAGCTGGAAAAAATTACTGCACGATCGGACATCCTGATTGTTGGGGACTTTAACGCGCCTCACAACGACTGGGGTATGGCCTGCGCACATAGCTCCGATCTAACCTTCGACAGCTGCCTTCTGAGCAGGACTCTGAAGTTATTTCTCACGCAACACGTCACTTTTCCAACAAGGATGCACGATGGCCAACAGTCCAACTGTCTGGACCTCATTCTCACGAAATCGCAGGACAGCCTCGACGAAGTGTCATGTCTCCCACCACTAGGTAAAAGTGACCATGTTTTACTGCTATGGGAGTACTCGTTATTCTCAATACGGGAGGGAGCCTCAACAGCCAGAAGAAATATTTGCCGAGGCAATTTCGATCGAATGAAGACCGAACTCACGCGCGCCGAGTGGGAACTTCTATTTTCTGGAAACATAACTGCGGACTGGGAAGCGTTCCGGAACACACTGTACAGACTCATCGACAATCACTGTCCAATTTCGCGAAAAAAGCTGAACACAAGACCGCGATGGCTTACGCAGGCCTTAAAAATAGAAGTTAACAAAAAGCGGAAGCTATGGAAAAAATGCTAGCAGACAGGACTCCTGCATCTGTCAGTGCCTACAAAACTCAGAGAAACCGGGTCAAGGGTCTTATTCTCATAACAAGGTGGGCTTTCGAAACAGACTTGCTAAACGGGGCCACAGTGAACCCCAAACGGTTTTACAGGTACCTCAGGCAGAGTACCAAAAACAAGGATCCGATGCCCCTGCTGAGGTCCGCTGGGGGAGGAGACTTGATAGATGATGAAGTAAAGGCTGATCATCTTTTGAAATATTTCCGACCAGTCTTCACAAACGAAACGGCATACGATCACCCCACTGACGACACCGAAGCGGATACAATAGTTGAGAATGTCCAATTCCCCGAGGCTGTTGTTCTTAAGGAATTCTTAAGCTTAAAAGAATCTAAGTCACCAAGTCCCGACAAAGTACCCGCAAAGATTTTGAAGGAGCTCACCAACGAGTTGGCCAAACCACTCTCTATGTTCTTCCAAATCTCCTTCGAAACTGGATGCCTACCAGTAGATTGGAACTCCGCGAGGATTACACGGCTATACAAGGGGGGAAGCCGGGTCTCAGCGAATGACTACCAACCGGTCAGTCTTACTGCAATCTGTTGCAAAATCATGGAAAAAATTATCAAGCAAAAACTTATGCAGTTCCTGGAGCAAAACCATCTGCTATCGGATACTCAGCATGGTTTTCGTAGAAGTAGGTCCTGCGTAACAAACTTGCTCTTCTGTTTAGAACGGTGGACTGAGGCAGTCGATAGTGGAAACTAAGTGCATGCTGTCTATATTGACTTCAAAAAGGCTTTCGATAGCGTGCCGCACCACCGCCTCCTTTATAAACTCAGCCGCATAAGAGTAAGGGGTAGGCTTCTTGCGTGGATAAAAAGCTTCCTTATCGGTCGCTCGCAAATTGTCCACACCAGCGACAAACAGTCAGCCAAGGTTGACGTTGAGAGCGGTGTTCCCCAAGGCTCCGTTCTCGGCCCGATCTTGCTTATTATCTACATCAACGACTGTGGCCGCGAACTGGATTGCGGTATCGCCATGTTTGCCGATGATATAAAACTTTGGAGCGTAATTCGAACTGCGGCTGACGAAGTGCACTTACAGGAAAATTTATATACACTTCAAAAATGGTCGGCGGACTGGCTCTTACCGTTCAATGAGAGCAAGGGCACCATCATTCGAGTCGGCAAATCCGGTTCTTCCAACGGCACGCCTTACCGACTGAATGACATACCATTGAAGAAAGTGAACGCCCAGAAAGACTTGGGAGTCTGGATCACACCCTCGCTTAAACCATCCCTGCATTGCACAAAGGTAGCCAAGTCGGCGATGTCGATCCTATACCTCGTCAAACGAGCTTTTTCTACCTTCAATGAAGAGTGCTTCACAAAAGTCTTCGGAACCTTCGTACGACCGCACTTAGAATCCGCTATCCAAGCTTGGAGACCCTGGGCCACGACAGAAATCAACATCCTGAGAAAGATACAACGGCGCACAACCAAACTTTTTATGTGGCAGGGCTTGCAGCCATACGAAACGCGGCTGTCGAATCTCAAACTCTTTCCATTGCGCTACAGGCAGCTTCGGGGGACCTGATACTAGCATTCCGCGTTTTACGTCTTCGAGACTGCTGTCTTATATCAGGGGATTTTTCGAATAAGCAACGACCACGAATCTGAGGGGTCATCCTCTCAAATTAAAGGTGACAGGGGCCAGGCTGGACGCTCGGAAACACTTCTTTTCAAAAAGGGTGGTGGGAGCGTGGAATGCGCTTCCTCAGGACGTCGTTATGTCGGAATCGTAGAGGGTTTTAAGCGAAAAATGGATCGATATTGCAGTGCACGATGGATTGTAACTGACAATTTGCAAAAATAATGATAATATTTCCAATTTTTCAGGAGTATTAGTGTTTATATCCATTCACGTTTGCTATTTATAACGCTCTCCCACGCATAGCCACATGCGAAGGTCTCTGCGGTCTACCCTACTTGGCTATCGGCGTACCGTGATTACCCTGCTAGCGATCTGGTCAGCCAGACCTGATGGCGTAAACATTTACCCTTGGTTTGACCCAAAGCGGACTGTCAATGATCTGGACGGATGCCTCTGTTTTTGCAGGTCCGTTGGCGGACTCTGCGATAAGCAAGGAAGAATCAGGACGTTGCTTCCACACGGTGATGGTCCTGGGAACATTTGCGATTTCCCCCGCCCCCCCCCTCCTCAGTTGGAACGCCCTTTTACTCCTAAATCCCACGCATTACCCCCACAAGAGCGATAGTTTTTCTCCTAAAAATCCCTGAGGAGTTTTTTCACTGTCTGCTCCTATTTTCATCCTATGAAACAGGACAACTGGCCTCGCCAATAGTCTAAGAAACAAATTTTTTGCTACCACTGCACATATGTACAAAAAGGGTACTCAAAGGAATTTTTCCTACATGCCCCGCAATATACTGATACTGATACTTTTGTTATAACGGTATGAAATAATTTGGAATTGGTGCTTAGGCTGTCATTATCTGTTCTGATGCTGTGCGCTTTTCGCGACTGAGGACTGGTTCGTTCGATTTCTCGAACATCGGCTGCACAGTTTGGAGTTCGTACCTCACTACACTATAGTCGCATCAAAATTTTTTGGTAGGTACTTCCTAGCAATCATGAATATATATGTTGTAAGCTGTCGTGCAAGGAAAGCATAGATTTATGCTTAGAACATCATAGGCTATAGTCCTTGCAGACAATAGTCCATTTCTGCACCTCCAAAACAAATGTAGTCTGAGTTAATCTTATAGACATGTGTTGGCATTTCTATGTGAGCATTGTTGGTAATTATCATGCGTGTTAGTAGGGGATGGCCCCAAAAGCGGCAGTCAGCTGACTGCAGCCTTAAGGCAGTGTTATTAGCTTTTTACAACAATTAATGGCAGTGGGAAAGGTATTAGTGATATATTAATTCAAAAAGGTTTGCAAAAAATCAGGCAACTCTAGGATAGTGCATGAACGCCATTTTTTAAATGTATTTGACTTTTGCCACAACACTAAAGCCGAAGTATGCTAGAACTGATAGCGGAAGAAGACTGTGTGCGTGTATGCAGTACAGACTCTTAATAGCAGCTCCCCGTCAACATGTTCCTGTTCTTGTCCGATGAATAACATCCCCACAGCTAACACGGCCTTGGCCTTTCCTGACCTCACAGTAAGGCTGTTCTTGTGGTCAGTAAAATGTTATAGTCGGGGACACTATCGCATTAATCCCTGATGTCTGAACTGGTAAAACTTGTGAGTCAGGTCCTGGTTCCTTCCCTTAAACCTTCGTGCGCTCGAAAATGCCTTCGGAAAGACGCCTTGATACCGTAAAATCGCGTCAGTCGGGGACTGCTTATGCTCTGCTGGGGCCTTTTAGCATCCAAGTACGAGAATCAATAATAATTAGTCAAGATGTGGCTCCTCACTTAACGGCCCATCTGTTAGGATTCTCGAACTTACCTAGTGGCCTCCAATGACTGTACTTATATCAGTACTCTGCAGTTGACTGCCAAAACTAGAGTCCGCAAAGATAGCTGTCCTCACAAAACTTAGAAGCTCAGCAGAAATTCAACTAAAGTAACAATTAGAATTATTAAGCTTAGCTGGCGACAAGTAGTGACATTACTTATCAAGTTTGCGATACGTTCCTTAGGCTAATTAATTCGTCGAAAATTAAGTTTCGGACACATTGATAACAACTTGATCAAGTTCGAGCGTTGGCGTAAACGCTTTGAGCGCGTTCAAACCATTGGTTGTCCTCACTAGAGGCGAAATTCGGCCCTCCGCTATTCGATTGCACTTCATGGTACCTTTCTTCCCACAAAGAAATACCTGATGTACTGTTGAGACTGAATAGCAATAGGATACGGTACTCTTACTGAGGTCTATGGGTGTCGCTTGAAAATAGGGCTATCTGGCCCCCTGGGCACCTGAACAAGCACGGGAAATGATCCTGTTCCCGACGACTGTGACGGTTATTTCCGTTGTTGCCTCCGAAGTGGAAAATCAGACAGACTCCCAGCATTGACTTCTGATGAAGGCTCTCGTAACTGTCATTTTCATAATTCGACCTTAATACCTTTAACTTTTGAGAGTCATCCAGAGGGATACGATACATCCTCAAATACCATCGCAACTTCTGGCTGTTGACTACTTCGGCTTTGCATGTCTATTATTTCTTGCCGAGGCTTCTGCTCTAAGTATTTATTGTGACTAATTGGCCCTGTTGTCAGCCTGCCAGTACTGAAATTCGAATCCTCGACATATCCTACCAGTCATTGGGTATTGGACTGGCGTCGGGCAATTTCGTCTTCCGTCTACCAATATGTTTAGTTAAGTGGCTTATCGAGAACGGTCTACTGAATTTTGTTTGTGGAATTCACACCTGGATGCTGGCTGGTTGGCCGATTCGTAGAGTGCAGCATGCCATAGAACAAGGGAGTACGCCCCCACCATTTAGCATTCGTCAGTAAATATATGATGACGTAGTTTGTCAACCTGGAAAAGATGCACTCCAGGGCACCATTTTGATCAATTCCTTTAGGCCTGAACACAGCTCTACAAACCCGAATCACGATATTTTTCGTGGATGAGACCGTTAGTTTAAGGAGTCTCGTGTTGGCGTTAGCAAGCTGCTGTCTGCCATTAGCAATAAATGTGGACGACAGTAGGCACAGCTTCATAAATTCTTCTGTGCTGCTTGTCGCTTAGTTTTGTCCGCAAGCAGGCGATCACTCGTGCAATGTTTAAGACGCACTGAAGCAAGAGTTTCGCGCAGTAATTCACAAGCACGTATCCCGTTTTGTCTGCTCTTCCGGTTTACCGGTTCTTTGGCGTCTTGTTAGTGTCACCGTGCTGATATTGGGACTCTGAGGAAAAGTCACCAGCAGGACCTGACGCCGACTCAGCTTTTCCACAAAAAGCCATAATCAGAGTTTAAATTCGACTTGAACGTTTTATGGGCCCGCATAATGTGACTGTGCTGACGGGTAATTCGGTTCATTGTTGGGTTTTAGTTGTCATCTGTGAGCTTTCTGCTAAGCAAGTGAATCTATAATTAGACGGTTATTTTTGGCAGATAGGCGTACTCCGATCAGGTAGAGGGCACACTCGTCCGTCCATGGTGCCTTTGCAGCTCACACTCCAGCCTACGCCGCTATGCGGCTAGTGATAAAGGCAGAAGGACATTACCGACAAAGACAAGGGAGACTAGGATGGCCATTTCTGGCTTATTAGCCGTCGTCTACCAGTCATACCTAGACCCAAATGAGGGAACCACAGCAGACGCGTCTACGTTGCGTTCCCACCCGCCCTCATAGTGGCCAAGGTATGCCACACCAATCTCCCTACGGTTGATCTATCTCCCCTCTTCTCCATCTGAGTTTTTGGTGACGGAGCAGCCCCTCCCAACCATTCTGCTCCCCCACCTCCTCCTCCTCCTCCTCCTCCTCCTCCTCCTCACCGCCTGGCTTGAGACCCACCCGGCGGGGCTCCGGATGCAACAAGGGCTTCTAGCCAGCCAGACTCTAATGGTGTCCCATCCGAGACTCGAACTCGTAATATTTCTGATCAGAGTCAAACGCCCTAACCATAGAGCAACGAGCTCGTCTTGCCGAGTCTGGGTATGACTGGCTGGATGGCCATTTCTGGCCATTCTATTCTCCCTTGTCTTTGTCGGTAATGTCGTATGGTTATTTTTATTTATAGATGAGCCGAACTTCCATTGTTAGTTCCTACAGGGAGTGCCCGGTAACTTAACTTTGGCTTGTTGACCCACTTAACACTTCGGGTGCGCCTCATGTGACTGATCGTAGTTGTTAGGCCAGGTACGGCTTTTCCAATATGGACACATTCTCCTTCTGTCTCAGCAACATCGATCCTTTTCGTGCACTTGGGGACTTTCTGTGGTGGTCGGAACTCTTGGTCTGACTTATAATAACTGCTAGGCCAGAAAAGGCTCTCCCAGTTTGCCTTATCTCTGTTTCTCTATCACCAACGCCAGTCGATCACAAATTCTTTCTTATCTCCTCAGGGCGACGCGAGGACATGGTAACCCTCCCGGTACTGTCGGTGTCGTTTGTCTGCACTTGGGGGCTTTCTGTGCTAGTTGGAACTCTAGGACTCATGCTTTTACTTTGGATTCGTAGAAGGTCCAGCAATTGGTCAACCACGCGTCTGTCGGATCCCTCCAATGCATCCTCCTCTTCCTTCATCAAGAAATGTCGATCGCAGCCACAGGCTGCTAAAAGGAAGCCTGTACCACCACAGATGAAGGTTCGGCCTATACGCTATGATATAGGTAGGTGATGTTATACCCATATTATCTTACTCCTCATCATTGGCATGCAATCACCGCTTCGACAAATTTTATGCGCTTAAACATGGTCTCTGCGCAGAGGCAAAATTATAGAAATCTTATAAGATGAATCGCCACTCACTCCCCAATTCAACAGAACGCGGTAAAACGTTTCCCATACCTTCTTTAGAAGGCGACCTTAAAGAGGGCAATGCTAAGACCATGCAAACTTACTGGAGCCGAAAAGGTCAAGGGCGTAAGTTTTCTGCCGTTTTCAACAGAAGCGGGCAGGTGCATTTACTCGCTTCGATATGCAGGAGTACTCATTCTTTCAAGAGGCATGCAATGTCTGGAAAGACTCCGTGATTACTACTTACGTGTACTTGTTACGACTGAAATCATGCTTGGTCTAGCCAGTCTAGATAATATCACGGATCTTACCTCCGAGCGCATGGAGATCCGTGGTGACAAACCGGGACAATTCAATACGTTCTCTTTGTCAACGATGGAAGGTTCAAAAACAATTTATATCTCCTGACAGTGTCGAGCCGGGTTTTGAGCTGAAACCTTCAACGTCTCCAGTTGGATAATGGTATCACTGTTGACGACGAAGAAAGGTCCAAACAACCTCCCTCGTCTAAATTGGATGGTCTGGATGCCCTTACTACGCTATCGCAGCGAGTACGAACGGTCTCATAATTTGAGACGAAGTCATTGTTTTTCGCTCGAAGGTTGGTTCTCATGCAGTGATCGTCAAATGTATCTAGTTTTTGTTGGTCATAGCCCAACAGTAGCAGTCATAACTAAGGACAGACTGAACAGATAAACGAAATACGCAGACCCTCGTGGCGATTACGATGTCGCGTCAGGTCAGTTGGCCCTTTCTAAGGTTTGAGAAAACTCTACGGGCAGTATCGATTCGGAAGACAATTTATCTTTACTCTATCCATTAGGCAGTAACCTCGCTCCGAGGTATCTGAAACTGTCTACTTCTTCAAATTGATAGTCACGAATCTCTAGAGGTCTCTTCTACTGAGCAAAAATGCAGCATAAAAAATCTTTCGTCTTCCCAGTGTTTATGCACAAACTGACACATTTAACGACCTAGCTCATCCGTGACATCGTATACTACAGATAAGCAACGCCTGAATCGACATCATCCGCATAGTAAAAAGGTCAGTCAGTTTGCTTCCGGTTGCTAGTTCAGTAGTTTGCTTTTCATGTAGGCTCCTCCAGAGAATCCAGTTAATAGCGTGGGTGAAGAGAATTGATGATAGGTTGACAGTTCGATCGTCGATTTCTAGATGTTCACCGCAAGCTCCAGCAGGTTGAAGGCAAACGCGCTGGATTGTAATGAAAGTAAACTCACACATAATCTACCTGAATCTGTTCCCACTCCCCTCCCCCTGTACCCGGTGTCAAGAAGACCAGAGACGAGGATTGGCGCAGGCGTCTGGCGAGGCCGGGACCGACCATCTACGTGCCACCAGGCTCAAATACGGACACGCAGACAGTAGCAGTGTCCGTTTACGCGCAAACGCGTACTAGTAGGACCGGCGACAGCAACGGCTCCGACATACACACATTCAAAGGGCTGTCGCCGTCAGTTTACCGCTCCGCAACCTTCCAGGATTGCGTGAGCAGCACACACATACACAGCGTGATTGGCTGCCCCTCTAGTGCGCATCACAACAATACCTGACTAGGTGGTTATGTGGGAGCCATTGCAGCCGGCCTCTCAATCCTCCACCACACACAAAGACGCATACTGGCCCCACTGCGCGGTGCGAGTTATTCCGTCGGTTGGCAACCCTCTGAGCTGCGGCTTTTAGTGCGCCGTGATAGCTTCAAGCGCGTCAGATTGTTTATAGTGACGAAATAAGTGCGCCGAGCGTCTACCTCATTCATTCCCCCACCGCCAACATCAAGCCACCGCATAGCCAGTCCCTGTGGCTGACAAAGCCGGTGGACTCGTCTGTGCGCGCCACAGCCCGACCTGCCTCCCCCCTAACATATCAACCCGGATTCACATAACCAGGGGATTAGAAAGAGCCGCGGCCTCTGACTCCCAGTCCACTCACCACACAAAACACACATTGGGCTGGTGATAAAAGCGAATATCCAAGTTCCAGGAAGAAGTTCAGAAGAAGAAGATGTAATCATTGGAACTCTGAGGACAGCGAGCATAATTTTCGCGCAATTATCAAGTCCACATTCGACACGACAACAAAATTGCGGCCGTTAATGAGTCAAAAGCAGTGTCAAGCCATCACCGCACCCCAAGCGGTAAATGCAGCAGCTGATAATTATGGTACGCATGTGAATGACGGCTACGAATTGTAAATACCGTGCAATCTGTGCATGTATCACCACAATCTGCGGATATCTCACACTATCCTACAATTACCTATGATTAAAGATTCTCGACAGAATCCGAAGCGTCAGTAAAATAACATTCTTGTTCCAGTGATTGCATCATCTTCCTTACACATTGGGCCGATAGTATGTGCGGTAGGCGCCCAGGCCACGCTTTTCAACCAGTCCATAAACGCTCTGTGAGGTCACCCTTGCAGATCGTGCGACGGAAGGTGAATGTGTACGCCCAAACTTTGATCCATGCAGGCTACTGGCACGCCTCAGTAGCCAGCCTCATGCTCCCCTTTACTGCCTATGGTTATGACACCGGGACAGGAGAAAGTGCGGCAGATGTAGCGCAAAGCTTCTCTCACTGTGGTCTAGTTCAGGCTCAACTCACCGCTCCTGCGCCCAGCCTGATGCTATGCAGAAGGTAGAACTCGTCTAGACGGTGTTTGTTCTCATCTAACCAAAAAATACAGTTGTGTGAGGAAATTATTGTGCAGAGAACTCCTAGGTGTTAATTCAGGCAGCAGTGGGCACTGGCGAAGCTGCAGTCAGTATTAATCGCGTCAAGTCATGCCTGTGAGGGAGAATGAGACAGTAGCGACAGCCACTTTATGGTGCAAGTCCAAGTGTTTTCCAGTTGCTGTGTGTTGCATTACCCGAGGGGTGTCATGTCTAGTTGCAGCAGTTGAAGGAGAAGGGGTGTGTTCAAGTTGCGCTTGGGCTGCCACACCTATCTGGACGCACGTACATACCCGAATGGAAATGTAAATGGTTGCAGGTCAGCGAGTAACAAAGCGCTCACTGCGAATGACCTTGAGGCAGGCGGCCTTGAACAAGACCTTCAAACATAACATTGTTGATCGTTGTCAACACCTTGTCGATCTGCATGTGCTAGAACTAGCGGGAGGCCGCACCTTGTGGGAGGGGTCTAAGCAAAAGGCGGATCTAAAATAGCCCGTGGCAACCCCTCTCCCCAAGTGTGGCAATATTTATAATAAGATATTTCCGTACTTATTATTCTTCTGTCCGTTCCGTTTCTAAATAACGCATAAGCGGAACATATTGCGTACAAAAAATTGTACTTTTACATGACTTAAACTTATAAGGCCTCTTTTACATTGCCTGCACGGTAACATACATGGACACTTTGCTTTTGTCCCATCTAGGTTAATGTGGTAAAACAAAATGCGACCAAAACTTTATTGCTTCTGCATTTTATGTAAAAAAATACTTCACAACTTATCTAAACATAATTTTTAAATCATAAATCGTTCCTTGTTCCTGAAAATAAATCCGATTCCTTAAACTTGACCTCACTTGCATCTGAACAATTTCGGGCAAATTTTGTCTGGCTCTGGAAGGGCTCTACTTAACACTTTTTTTACTTTTTTTGAATTCTTCCATAGAAAAATGCATATTGATAAAAGAAGTTTGGTTTTATCTTAAAGCATAAAAAAATTCCTTCCATACTCCCAATTTCGCTCAAATTGATGCATATTACCCGAATAAACTTAACTGTTAAGGCGGCTTTCCTGAATAAAAGGCTGTCGCAAGATTAAATCTACTCAGAGGATCAAATTAAAATGACTAAGTTTATGCTTCACTATCAAGTTAAGTCTCGTCATGACCCTTGTATGCAGCGCTAGTCATACTGTATACAGCGAATTACGTCACTCATGTAATCTCAATCGAAATTCTAAAACGTCGATTCGCACGTGACAATTACATATAGTTGCAGTGATAAATGTCGTACATCCCAATTTCGAGATATTTTATTCACGTTAGGACGTCGGCTTTTGGACAAGCTTCATCTTGACCGCCAGAAAAAAGGGCATTCTGCAAAAATTGATTACTCGAATTGTGCGTATTTTCCTCATTTATTTTCACTTCGCTTATCAATTCAATATTTTTTCGAAAAATGACGAAAATTATTTGAATTTACAAGGGTACTGAATCTGCAACTGCTTGACATTTAATGATTGAAGAAGGGAATCCTTCCGTTTTAGAAAAAAACTTACAATTATGCGGTTTTTTCTGACCGTGATATGTGCATTCATAAAGCATTGGTCCACATCTATTGCAAAATGTAATGAGTACTGTGCAACTTCTCCCTTACAGCATGGGGGATTATTTCCTTTTCCTTGCAGAAAATATGTACGGCAAATAGTTTGAAGACGTTTTCATGTGTACTGGCCGGTAGTGCTCAATATTATTCGAAAATTGATAAACTTTTTTATAACGCTGAGATAACCTTTCTTCAGGCATAACATTTGAATAAGGCGTGATTTTCTACAAAATGAGTTCAAGAAGGAATATTTGTTTATGGTTTCTAAAAAAATATTTGCATTTTTGAAAACAGTGGAAATTAATGACATTCGCGACCTATGCGATCAAAAACGTTAAGCCTCAGGTAAAAATTTTATTCGTTGCTCTGTTCTGATAGTAAGCATTCAGATTTGTAAGATTGATAATCTTAGAGTCGAATCTCAACATATGTTTATCACGCGAAGCTGCTGGCTGTTGACGTAGCATCCTTCTGACCGCCTGCGAAAATTCGAATCATTAAAAAGTGGTTAATTAAGTGGTATGCATTTTTTTAGATTTTCACTGCTTTTATAAAGTAAAAAATAGTTTATATAAAGCATGCTCAAAAACATTACTTATATACACGTTTGGTGGATAATTACACCTTTTTCAAATTGCATACTTGAAGAAAGAGTATATTTCCATTTTAAAAATGCTTCTAAATTGCCGGATAATTTTAACTCCATTAGCCACTAAACTTCTATTCAAGCTCTCCAAAATACATGCTGCATGCATTTTATCTTAGGATAAGTGAAATTTTCTCTGCGGTTTGGGGAAGAAGTCCTATAGTTCTCATAAAATGTTGCTATCGATATGGACCAAGTTGTATAGTTTATAGGCAGGTTTAATAACTAGACAGATACCTTATTTATGATCGTACATTTAATGATCGTAAAACAGCTCATAAGTAAAAACTTTTTGAAAGTTAATGATACTCTTTCTTTAAGTATACTTTTTGAGAAAAGCTTAGTTTTATACCAAATTAGTACAAGAAAAAATGTGTGCATTTTTTCATAAAATATTTTTGCATTTATAAAGGCCTTGAAAATAAATAAATAAATTGCGTACTACCTTTCTGTGGAATATACTTTTTGTAGGCGGTTAAAAAAAGAAACTTCTTCAATAGCCGGCATCCTGACATGACTAACATCTATTGAGATTAGGTAGCATGGCAACCAGTATGTTCGAATCGAAAACACATTTCAGAATATCGGTTGAGATCTCATGAGTTGTGGAATCTACTGTAGGTCTGCTAAAGCGCTTCCCTTGGAGCCTCCTACCATCTGATGTGAACAAATAAAGATTGCTGCTTCCTTTCTACTCCAGCACTTTTGTGCATGATCTTAAACTGCGCCCGTTGCTTTCTAGTTTGCAATTTTTTGCCTGCACTGCATTTGCTTCCAGCTACCACGAGATGTTTTTTTGCCCAAATTGGAAATTAACACTGTTACTCCCCCTTTCCTATCCTTGTGCTTTCGTGCCAAAAGAACTCAAACGCTATGTGGAAGCGAACACGGACAAAGTGGACCCCGAATTTCTCTCTCATCTGCCCTCCAGGGTGAAGAAATTACGACATGAGGAGGAACTGGCCGCACTGTCTGAGGCCGAACGCCAGAACGAACTGAAAGCCCGTGAGCGCCAGCTAGCTGAGATTAGCGCTCTAATGCATCAGCGACCGGACCAATTTGGCGACGTGTCTCTGGCCGACCTCAGCCATCAGATGACCTCCCTGTATTCTGGGTTCTGACTCGCCTGCTCGGCGTTTATTTGGAGTGTATGTGCTCGTACGTACCATCACCACCCCGCTTGTGCGATAGTCATCTGTTATGTCTGTCGGCTCTTGCCTTTCCACAATCACACACACAAGTACACCTCGTCTGTTCTGCCATTCTTTTATTTTCACCGATCAGATCACTGCCTTTGGTTGATCAGCGTAGAATCGCCCCCTTCCCCTCCCCTCTCCAACCGCACTTGTGTTTTTTAAACCATGTTACTTCACTCGAACATTCATGTGGATGTGAAAGGTCATTTCACTCTGCTTTCATGCGATCCTAGTCATTTGCTCCCTTCTACGTAATCATTTTATACCTATTGCGTTTACTGTGTCCAAATAGTGCTGTGCTGTCTCCATAGTGAAGAGACTTAAACAAAAGATACAGTTAGATTTGTTTGAAGGGGTGAGCATTGAGAGCCTGTAAAGTACCGTTCTTTCCGTTTTCAAACGAATGATTTTGCAACATACGAGTACCCCTTTGGATAGGATGGTGGATAAATTAAAGGTTTCCATATCAGGGGAAGGACGAATTTCACTTAGGTACTATACACAGGTCGGTAAGTATACTCTGAGCCAGCTCTCTTACTAGGCTAGCAAGCTCCAGCGTAGGACAGTATGCCCATTCTTCGGGTTTGTTGGTACCGTAGTCCTACGCAAGCAATCGTGACAAGCATCTGTTACATTTCAATTTTTGGTTAACAGCATGGTTTCGAGGAGTAAAACATGACAGTTCGACCATTGTAATCGGAGATGTCCACCTTACGTTACCCTCAGGAGAGTGGGCAAGGGGACAGATGACTTGCGCTGTATCTACCATCCTCTAATTGGCCCAGTGTGTTAACAAAGTCTGGAATTCCTTTCTGTGACTCTCGCCGACTGACGGGTGCGAGTGCGAACCCGATCAGCTAGGTAGATAGACACATTGCTCCAGGGATCGTTGCATGTGTCTGATATGGCGTGAACCGGCGCCTAGGCGTACTGCTATCACCCCTCGTCTGTGACGCTTGTCGGGAGGGTGCATCCCCCGTTGAACCCTGCTCTGCTCTCCCCCCTCACTGTCTCGTGTTCCAGCGCATTCATGGCATGGTCCGTTGCAGCGGGCGCAGGAGTACGTTGTAGTAACGCGTTACTGAACCAGGAGTCTGGTGGACTGGCCGACCTTTTGCAAAGAAAACGCACAGTGGTGGTAGTCATTGTGGAGCTAACCTGGGTCAAGAGCGTATGATAGTTCCGCCAAGTTTGTTTGTCAGCTGCCTTTTTTCATTAGGCTGCAAGGTTCACGTGTATCCTGGCATGTTCTTAAACCGATGTGTACTGTGCAATAACACGATCGTTGTAACCAGTTTTTGGGCGAATTACGCAGGCCAGTCCAGTTTGGTTTGCTGTGTGTATGTTCGTTTCCTATTGGCAAGTTGCCTGCCAGAAGAGGTTACTTGAAGAGCGCTATCGTATTAAGGTTAAGTTGATAAGGAAAACTCTCACCACTACGATCTTGTGGGAGGAAGAGGAATTTGGCTGTCGGACGGCCGTGCATACGCTACCAAGCGGAGCGGCATCCGAAATGTGAGTGCGGCAATCTTCGCAGGGTCCATACAGCTGTCTTTGTGTTAGTATCGTAGGGAATTGTGCTCGGCCTATATGTACGCACATGCTAGCAGCCGCCCGGGGCAAGACTTCGCGCGGATTCCAACCGTCCCCAAAGGCATGTCGAGGCTTGCAATCCCTTGACCTCCTGGACCATGTTACAGGGTCACTACAGTTCTATAACAGGGGAGTGGCGGGTGGCTTTACAATGCCAGTTAGTCCTATGTGTCATCTTGCAAGCAGTAGATGAACGCCTAAATAATGCCTGTCTTGTGCGTGTGGACAATCCTGTTCTGAGGACTCCTAATTGCACTGCCATCATCTTCACTAGAGTAGATGTGGATTCATCGACAACGAAGGGCCCCCAAATCAGAAGTCAGGGAAGACATAGTAGGTTGTAACAGCTGTTAACTTAGAGAAGGGGTTTATTAAGGGTTCTACGGAAAGGCGTTTCTCACATACCGCTTAGGCCAGCGGTCGTGATTGTGCCTGTGCGTGCTGGATAACAGGAACCCCTGGACCTGTCCTTTTTTGCCTGCAGCCAATAAGGAACTAGTGCACACCAATTTGCTTCCAGCTATCGTGAGAGTAGGTTCAAGGCTAGCGCGGCTGCAATCCGGCCGTGACACGAAAGGTGTGGGCATCCTTCACAGCATGCACAAGGCTTGACTGACGAAGATACGATGAGTTAGCGCAGTCGCGCTGATCATCAGCTGACACAGATGTTTCACGGGTCATGCGCCGACTTCCGCATGATAACTGTAAGCCTGTCCTAGTGGCCAGTGCATGCATTTATGCAAACATGAAGTCTCCAGAAAAAAAGTCAGCCCACTGACCAAATCCGATTACATAACGCTTAGTCAGTCATTTTTAAAAATAGCCCTGACAGTCTATGTGAAAAGAACCACTGACGTCAGGGCGGGTGTTTATTGCATGGAGCCTTTGAAATGACCACTCTTCAGACAGCTTTTGGTGGATTTGTGGGAACCCATGATCAGCGGTATTGTGCTGATTCACCTTTGCTTTGACCAACAAGCCTTGCAGTCGTGCGTGCTAGCAATCTACTCCGGAGGCTTTTGTTTGATTCTCCGTGAATGCCACTGACACTGTCCGCTGATCAGCGTGCACCGTGCCCCGATTGGCTGCAGGAAAAAGCCTGCACTGGTCTTCCTGGATCCTCGCGCCCCACTCACTGCTCTTGCACCAACACATTTCTGCTGAAGCCTTCGTTAGCCCTTGCTTGCATTAGTTACTGTTCCACCTTAACAGTCTTATCTGACTTGGAGAAAACTTATTTTGTCGAACACGCAGATAGACCGATACATTCTTGCCCCCTAACAGTGGTTGTCCTATCTGTCAGTAAGGGTGCCAAATGACTCTTGGAAAAGGCAAGCAAGACTAAAAACCCGTTTATACTTGAGGAGTTAGGCGCCGTAGTCTGCGCCAACCTGCCCCGATCTGTGTTGCACTAAAGAAATCAACGAACATCAGTGCGTCAAAAATGAAAAGAAATGGTTTCGGCTATGTTGCTTTATCTCCTTTTATTATAAATCTTGCGGAGACCGCCATTTCTTTGCTTAGTTTGTCTAAAATATTTTAATTAATTGCTTAGTTCTAGGTCATATGGGCGGAGTAGACTCGCAAGCCTAATGCACCCTTGGTAACAGCGACCTTACTGACTAGTGTTTCCCTAACAACTGTCGAAAACTCATCGCCACGCTAAAAGCTTTGGGCGGAGCCATAAGGGCTAGCGTAACTCTATGCAAATGGAAATTAGGAGACTCTGCGTCAGAATATTTAATAAAGCTGGGCCCATTTTGGCTACCATCACTGGAAGACCTCAAAATTGACTTCCTCCTGTTTGTTATTTGACTATGTTTGCGTCCTGTTGCTGTGGAAACGCCTGAAGAGTGATTTTTACAGCCTTTATTGCCAGGACTCTCCAAATTGTAGGGAGTGGACGACTGGCTCCGTTGTAAGCCTTCCTCATCGGCAACTCCCCAATTTTAGATAGCTCATGGTGAAGCGCAGGGTTTCGGGAACCCTATCTCCCACGCAAGACGGTCTACTGTCATCTGAGAGGCCAGATCAGCTGGTGCTTTTATCTCTCGCGTGGCAAAGCAATTATTTATTTGTAAAGGGAATTATTGGGCTAGGAAGGTAATCGTTGGCTGTACTTTACGCTCTGCGTTTCAATTTGAGTACCTCCTCACCTCTCGTGTCAGCAGTTACCCCAGAGTTTGAATGGATGCATCACATACTACCATATGGAGAGTACTAGTACGCGCTTAACGGATAGCTAGTAGCAAGCTAGCATACAGGTAGCGAGCGCGCTCACGGTAGGCTATCGATTGGCCTACAGGTGACAAAACATACTGACAGGCAACCAGTCAATAATTTGAAATTCAAGCTACAGTTAGCCTTTGCGTCACCAGCCAATCGTACCACAAGCTAAATTGCCCGATGGACATAATTTACACACACTTTTTCGCTAAATATGTTGTACATATCGCACTCAAAGACTTCTGCTGTTGCGATGTCCTTGTCGTGTTCTTCCTTGGGGCCGCACACAATGAGTTATTAGGCGTGACATTTGGTCTTGGCTACCATAACAACAGAGATAACCTGGTGCAACCTTTGTCAACCGTATTACGGCCCATCTCGAAGAAACGGTACCATCAACCTTCAGCACGTAGACATCATGAAGAAGACGTAGTCGTAAATTGGTAGAGAAGTACTTGGGGTCCTAAATCAACACGCGTAAGTCCCATAATTCAGTAATACAGGACATGGGGGTAACACACATTACACAGTCTGGGAGATACAAAGAAGAAAATATATAAATTAATTAAGTTGCCAAATGTGGAAAGAAAAGTTTGACTATTTCAATAATCTAACGTTCATCAGCAAAAAAGCACGCCATAAATAAAATATTCAATTAGGCAAATATTAGAAAACGACTAAGAAAAAAGCTAATTTGCTACAAAGCAAAATTAACTAACCGAGAAAGCGTAAACTAAAGTAAGCTCAGCCCACTTCACTAAAAGATAAGCTAGAACTAAAATAAAAATTTAACTGACACCTCTGAAGTTGTTGCTTGGGCACGAAAAACCCAGACACTACACTACTTCGAAGCCAGACAGCCAGACGACGTTGGGAAACCTGACCTTGTACTGGCAATCCTGAGACTTTGGATCTATTCAGTACTTTTTACACTTATCGTCGCTTTATTTTTTAAGAAACATCTTTTCATCGTTTGTACTTAATCTCTGACCTTAAAGGTTTCGCAATAAAGTTGCCTTGCAGAAAAGCAGCCATTAAGTCGACGTCTGCAAACGTTTTGGTACAATTCTATTCTGCTGTTTATGTCTTTGTTACATCCATAAAGAGGCCAGATTGTTTTAAAGCTAGCGTATTTTAACAAAGACATATTAAAAGCATTTTTTCCCCGGTAATAATTTGAAGCAAGACAAAATAGCAGAGTTTATTCACGCGAATAACTTTTGCTATTCTGTCTTGCTTCAAAAGACATATTATGCGGAGAATACCTGTCGAATGATGCAAATCGAGGCCAATGAGCTTAGAGTCCGTTGATTAGATAACCGTTTGTGAGACGGAATTGCACTTTATGCACAATATGCAATAATGCCTACTTATATGCACATAAATAGTTAATATTAGATCTTAAAAAAATATCCTTTTTACCAGAATTGATTTCACAATAATTGAATGTCATCAAAAGAAACGTCGCATTTAAGCTCACTTGAGAGTCGGAGAAATCCTCCAGACATATTCATAGCCGTTTTGTCCGATGTGATCAGCATAGGCCAGTCAATCATTTGCCAAGTGCGCTTGGAGATAAGAGTGATGTCTGAGGCTGTGTCAAATTGGAGGAGTACAGGCTTGCCATTCATGCTATCCATCAGATACTTCCTACGTGCCTCAAATGCAGCCCTGAACGCGGCTAGAATTGAGTGTGACTGTAGACCGGAATAAGTTGAAGAGCCGTAAGGACGCCTTATCTTCTTATTTCTGCCCTTGACTTGCGGGGTCGGTCTGCCGGGTAGGGATCTCCCCCTTACAACCTTGATTAAGGCATTTCTGACAAACGTGCTTCTTGAATGGACAAAAACAACCAAACTGCCCGGGCCGGGTGCACACGTGGTTCAGCTGGGTCCTGACATCGTGCCTATGCCGGCAATGCTCCTCTGCCAAGATTGCTAGCCGCTGTGCAGCTGCTGACGGGTCTCGCGAATAAGCCCCAAGGCACGATGGAACGAGTGAGCTCCATTTGCGATTGGAAGCGTTCATCAGTGATTGTTTGTTTCCTGTGGCTGAATGACGACCTCTTGGGGAAATTCCACAAACTGGGCTACTGCAGGTTGAGTACTGGACATGTAGATCACGACCCACTAAAAAGACCACGGTGTGGTTGAGTTTGTCAGCAAAAGCCGTGTGGAAAAGTGTACACGTCAAACCCACAAACTGCGCTGTGTCTATGATGGTCTGGCAGGAAGTAATTAACACTGGTCGAAATACACTGCAAGGTCATCCGTGGCCTTGACATTTTAAAGCAGTATAATAAATGGATGTCTAGGCTGTAGCGGGTACTTTGCTTCGGATTGTGTGCCGACACTTAAAGCCCTTTTTTCAGATAAGCAGAGCCAGGCATTAACATCCGCATGGTGAACCAGAATTCTTTTGCCGTTTCACACATAGATGACCGCACATATGCCATGGAGGATACAAGTGAGTAGGGTAGCGTACAGTCGGTCCTGTTATTTTGATCTGTTGAGTAGATGTGAGCCTCAGAAAGGCTTTGAGCAAAGGAAAGTGCACTGTCAGTTCATTTCATGTCTGCGCATACGCAATGGAGGATACAAGTTAGCAGTTTAGTGCACAGTCGGTCTGTCAGCTCATTTCATTGAAAGAAACAAACACGATTAAGTCATAATCGGTTGTTTTCGGATATCCAGGAAACTTAACGCCACCTCAATAAGCCTTTGATTGTTAGGTATATCGTCCCATACGCTGGGGGTTAGGTCAGTTAAACCATAGCAACTGCGATCTTCAGACTCTGGTTCCTTAGGAGAGAAGAATTTGGTGGGAGCTAGACTAGTAGGAAGAGTTTATTGTGTATACAGAGGAACAAAGAATAATAGGGAAGAATATTGACTGCGGAGAGCACGACCTTCCACTGGAGGGCGTGATCCGAAGGGCGGTCTAGTTGTAGGGATTCCCGCGGCCCAGAGAGCCAGCGTTCACACGTGCAGGCTTGCTTCTCCTCGCCGGGACAAAAGGCAACTTTGCGGCAACTGTGATTGGCCGTTCCCAGACGTCGAGACCAGCATCTGTAGGCCCTCGGGAAAAGGCGTTTCGACGCGAGATAGTCACTACAGGTGTTGTTTTATATAGAACACTGTATAAGCATTAAAAGTCTCAAATAAAGGCCGTTTAAGGAATGTAAAATCTTAACTAAGGGCATTCAAAATCAAGTGAAGGCAAATCTAAGGAATCCTAATGGCTTCTAGGAAAAAGGGGAGAGGATGCAGCATTAACAATTACGTTGTGAAAATTTCAGACATTTCGTCTAGGACTGCAAATACGACCGAGGCTACTATCCAAAACTGACGTATTCGGTAAATGCCCGTAAGTAGTAGCTGATTTTAAAGGTTTTGAGAAACACTGAACAAAAACAAAATGTGTGGCCAATCGCTTGAAAGAACCGAAAATAGCGAAATGTTCTTCCGAATTTCGAGGAAAATTTGAAAAATATCGTAATTTAATTCAAAAAAAAAATAAACTGAATTTGATGTAAGGAATGGGCTTTCATTAATCACGAAGTGACACATTAATGACTCCTATTTGCATTCACATTTATTCGTCATAGTTACAGTGATTTTACTTATTTTTGTAACTTTAAGCTTCTTTAAACATTTGGTATTTATATGCAAAATAATTTTCATACCTCCTTTAGGTTATGCATTCACTTGAAGTTAACCATTCGAGCAGCAGTAGTTTATGTAGTGCACCTCATTACTCCCTAATCCCAGTATATGGTTTCACGAAAACGGGGCTTATAGGGTTTGTAGGTGAATAATTAGGATAAGCAGTGGAATAAACCTTGATAACTGCTTTATCCATTTTACTTTATTGTACTGAAATTTTTTGTGGCCTCATATCTAAATATTTTCTTAATCTGTATTATCATTTAACTTATTGCGGAAAACCCGATTATCAAAGTGCAGGTTTCTTCAAATTCCTGAACAATAGAAATGGTGGTCAGTACGTCGTAAACTTTAACTTACCTGAAGTCCAATTGACTGTTCTGGAATTAGATTAGTATGGTCCGCTGCACGAAGCGCCGCGCACACCTTCTATTGAAATGCGGAACAACTTACCCCAACGGCCGCGGGAAACAAATTCGACTAACTTTTTTCACTCAACACTTCTAAAATTTACCTTCCCCGCCTATCCCATTTTCCCATGTCCAAAAACCTTTTGACCACCGTTTCCTCAGGACAAAATGTTGGAACAGGGGCATATGAGGCGCACTACATAGACTACTTTTGCCTTGATTCTTATTTCAAAGCTTTCCTACACACTTTAATGCCGGCTTGCAAGTGGTTATCAATATTTTGCAAATTTTGGTATTTTGCGCGTGTTTTGTCACCTAATGTATGTCGACGTGAGAATTTCATTGTAATTGAAGAAACGTGTGCTTAGTTTAACTAGTGAAAGCCTGCTAATGAGTTCTGCGGAATTTTAAAGGCAGGATAGGCAGAGACTGTAGTATCAATGATCATATATCACTTTATGGTTCAATCATTTACTCAATTAGTGTATTCGAAGTAAACGACAAAAGTCTTTGCACAAATAATTTAAGCAATAACATTTGACGTGAAAATCACTTAAGTTGAAAATATTTTACAGATTGTCTTATGGCGCGAATGGCATATAAATGCCAGTGAAACATAAATTAGATAAAAGTTTTGCAATAATCACGAACAAGACATTAACTGCATTTGCATTGAGCAGAATTCCAAAGTTAATGTAAATATAACTTCTGTTTGAAACCAAAGAAGTAGTATTTTTGTATACGTAGTTACTGACAGTTTTGAAGTCGTGGAACTCAAAGAAATATAAATCCGCGCAGATTGATATAGCATCGCAGCACCGTTATCCAGTCAACGATGGCGGTTGCTGTACATTATTGTACGGATGTGCTTGATGGACTCACTAAGTTGAATTCTGATTATACTTGCCAGTAAAGACCGTTCTGGATCATTAACGATACGTGTGGCCGCATGAACAGTTAGCTCGGACGAGGCTGTTGTAATGGGTTCCCCGGCTAGGTTTATGCCGCCAGTCTCTCTGTGCCAGTTCAGCAAGGAGAACAAAGAACAAGGGAAAGGAAGTCGTTTATTGCCCCTTGAACGGAGCTATATGCAATAAGCAAAGTAATAGATGGGCCAATCGAGTTGTGTCTTCATGTGCCTAAAAGCTTGATTGGCCATCACGCGCGCGCCTGTCTAGGCGCACGACTTTATCCTAGCCGGCTGGCGTGACCCCTAGGCGCACTGGCTCCGGGGAACCACAGCAGACGCGTGTTCGACCGCGTTCTCACCCACCCTCACGGCGGCGTAGGTCTGCTGCACCGAACCTCCCTTCGGTGGACCTATCTATCCTCCTCCATGTTTTTGATAACGGAGCAGCCCCTCCCGACCAAGCTGCTCATCCTCCTCGCCGCCGGAATTGAGGCCCACCCGGCGGGGCTCCGGATCCAACAAGGGCTACTAGCCAACCAAACCCTAGGCGCGCGCACATCGCGCACGTTCACGTGTCCTGAGTGTTTACTCGGACCGCTTGTTAAGAATAATCCCAACACTTTCCCTGTTTGAGATGAATCGTAGAATTTTAGACACAGATTCACCTGCAACTGAATCGCTTGCGTTTTATTTCGTCCCGGTCGTCTAGGGGGTGGAGGTGAAACAGAAATGAATTTCTCCTGTAGAATCGAGATCAGCTTTGCCGCCGGTTGATTAAATTTGGCAGGACTTGGCCTTATTGATAGCGCACTTTTGCAAATGCAGTTAAGTGGCACGACAGAGTTTCTCCATCCAGTCGAGACCAAGTAGGTTAAGGTTCTGACAATAAGGGACGTAGCACTTTCCCTTAAATTGGCTGCCATCGAAGGAAACGTCACATTCAAGTTCACTCAGGATGCACAGGTTTGCCATTGATGCTAACCGTAAGATGCTTCCTCTGTGCCTGAAATTCAATCTTGGACAGGGCTCAAATTGAATGACACTGTGGACCGGAGTAAGACGAAGGGCTGTTAGGACGCCTCGCCTTCTTATTGTCTGCCCTTGATTTGCGCGGTTGGCCTGCCGGGCAGAAATTTTCCTCATGCCCTCGTTTATGGCATTTCTGACATACGTGCTTCTTGAATAGACAGAAGCAAACAAAATGCCACTGCCATTATGCTGATTATGGCTTTCTGAGTGTGGAGTCTTGGGACTCCTGTGGAGACATCGACCTCACTCGGGTGACAGCCTAAACGCTGTTGATGGTAAACGAGGAACCGGATCGTTCCAAGATGACAGAATCATGCTTAAGATTCTTGAGCCACTGACACTCGGCCGTCAATTTTTGCAGAGTGGAGTCTGCGTCCTGCTCAATTTTGGAGAGCAGACGAGTTCTGGTTTCCGCATTACGAGGTGACTGCAGGGCGCTCAAGAAGATGAGAGACGTAAATTGATCTTCTGTCATATCTCGGAGCTTGAAAATTTCACACTCTAGGTTGACGATACTGGCGAGTGTCAGAAAATCATCTGTCGCGTTCTTGACAAGCTTGAGACATTGGTATCGAATGCTGAAAAAAGAGTATTTCTCGCTGAAGATCTTTGACAGACGTTTGATGGTCTCTTCGAAAGTGAAATTACGAGGGTTTTTGGCAGAATGATATCAGTGTACCACTCTTGCTATTTGATGCGTAGTTTGCGTAATAGCAGGCGCACCTTCCAAGCATCATCCGATTTGGCAAACTCCATGCGGAAGATGTCTTCCTATCGTTTAAACCAAGCCTCATATGTCATGCCGAAGTTGGGGTCATGATGAAACTCGGTGATGGAGGCAACAGCTATGTCCGCTGTCGTGGATTGTTTCCCAGAGGATTCTGGAGCAGTTAAATGCAGGCTGAACTTTTGTATCGTTCATTCCGCCATTCAAAATGAGTTTGCTGTTGCTGCATGATCGCTAGCAATTGCTCCGCGGACATAGCTATAGCGAGTTTTGCGTCGCCGATTGTTGTAATGGGTAAACGAGGCTATTATTTGTGTGCTCCAGTCTATTTGTACCAATTCAGCAAGGAGAAAAACGAACAAGGTCATCAGAGGAAGGAAGTCATTTATAGCCCCTTGAACGGGGCTATGTGCAGTAAGCAAAGTAACAGATGGGCCTATTAAGTTGTGTCTCCATGTGACTAAAGGCTTGATTGGCCATCACGCGCTCGCCCGTCTAGGCGCACGACCTTATCCTAGCTGGCTGGTTGGTTGGTTGGTAGCCCTTGTTGGATCAGGGGTCCCCGCTGGAGTCCAAACTGGGTGCAGTTGGGAGACGGAGAAAAGCCGCGACCTCAGCTGGCTTGAACTTAAGGTCCTCGGGGGTGCATTGGGTGCCTGGCCGGGAAATGCAGGCGAAGAGATGACGGCAGTCATGCGTCGAGACGCCGCAGTCGGGACAGCTGTCGGGTACGGATGGGTCGAGCCGGTGTTGGTACTGGCGAAGAAGCATACAGTAGCCACTGCGTAGCTGCGCCAGGGTACAGCAAGTCATCCTTGGGAGATGTAGTTTCGAGGCCGCAATCGGAGGTGGGTAGCCAACCAGAGGAATCGGGGGATGCTAGCTGGATTTAGCGTCCACAACAGCTTTCTGGTGAAGACGCTGGTAGCCTGAATTGATGGTGGAGCTAGCAGTGGGTAGATCCGAGAGAGACGATACGACAGCTGCCTTGTAGAGAGATCGGATATACAACCGAAAGTTACGGCTAGACTCAGGAGCGTTGCAGTGATGGTGGTTCGGATAGCCAGTTGGTAAACAGGTCCACCAGAACTACTGGCCCAAGAGTTTTTTGTGCGGGGCCACCGGCAGGAAAGAAGTCTCCGCATGAAAGTGATCGATGGGCGACATTTTAAAGCAGCCCGTGATCGTGCGGAGGGCACCGTTCTGTGCTGACTGGAGGCAGCGGAGGCTAGAGGAACTGATTGTGGGAGACCAGAGTGGTGCCGCATAGGTGATATACGGCTTGGCCAACGCTTTGAATGTGGTGGTCAGCAGCCCCAGGATGTGCCTGCGAGAGCCTTGTGGACCTTGGTACATCGGATCACTTTGCTTGCGACCTCCCTCGCATGGTCCGCGAACGTGAAGAGTGGATCTAAACGGACGCCAAGGAGCTTGGGCTTACAGACCAGCGGCAAAGCCTCGCCATTGATGATGATTGCCGGGCGACGATTGAACTCCTTCGGGTCCAGCCTGAAGACAGTGACGGAAGACTTGGCTGCCGAGATCGTCAACCCGCGCTGAGCTAAGTAGTCCACAACATCAGGCATGGATTCTGAGAGGACCTGTGCAGCCTTATCGGTGTGATGATGCTTGCAGAAAAAGGTAACATCATCCGCGGATGATGCCACTTTGGCCGGTGCCGTAGGGAGTAGGAGTTCCCGCATGTAGATATTGAACAGCGTCAGGCTGAGCAAAGGGCCTTGAGGAACACTGCATGTCTGCTTACGGGGCTTGAAGAGAGTTCCGCGGAAAAGGACACGATCGTGGCAGCCGCGGAGGTAAGCCGCCAACCATCGGACCAGGCCAGTCGGGACGTTCAGGGAGACCAAATGCTGCAGGAGCTGATCGTGGCGGACGCAGTCAAAGGCTCGTGACAGGTCAATTGAGACTGCCATGGTCCTTGAAGCGGGAATCTGTTGATTGAAGCCCTCGAGGATGGTGTCGGTGAGCTCGAAAAGCGCCGTTGTTTTGCCACGACCCAAGCTAGAAACATGTTGGTGGCTAGACAGATCCGCTGCCGAAGTCAGAATAGGGTGGAGAAGTCTTTCCAGAATCTTCGCTAGTGGACTGAGGAGGGCAATTGGGCGGTAGGAGGTCGCCAGACAGGGGTCCTTGCCAGCTTTGACCAGGGGGATGATGATGGACTGGCGCAAGCAATCGGGGATGATTGAACTGGCCAGCGAAAGATTGAAAATGGCAGCCAGGTAGGCAGCCACCTAAGGGCCGATATGGCGCAAATGGATAGGTGTCAGGCCATCTGGTCCTAAGGCTGTCGAGACTTTCGTTTTCTTGACGGCGGTGAGGATAGCATCGGCCGAGAAGGAAATGTCTGGAGGCGGGGCCTTATGGAGGAGACGAAGAAGGGAGCGCTGGCTTTTGGGACTGGGCACTGAGCGGGGCAAGAACAGCTTGTTCGTCTTTGCGGCGATCGTACCGTTGTTGAAAATGAACTTGCCGTCCCCGAAGCAAACAGACCGGTTAAATATGTCAGCCCGAAGCTTGGTCAGGCTGCGTAGAAGCTTCCAAGTGGCAGCTGAGTTGCTGCGGAAATTGCAATCTGCAACTCGTTCTTGCCAGCGTTGGCGTTTCCCATCTTTGATAGTCTTGGTGATCAATCCATTCAGTTCGCCGACGCGCGGGTCACTGGCATCACGCGCTCGTATTTCGTCTCTCTGTCGTTCTAGGCAGGAGGCTTCGGGCAGATAGTTTGGACGGAGAAGGGGAGTGCGACCGTTTGGTATGTGGTGACCGCTGGCGCCAGAAGCAGGTGACGAACGGTCCGCTCCGCCGTGTGGACACAGGTGGGAAGTGGTAGCAAATCGGTCCCAGCTTCGCATTCGGCTGTAAACGCTGCCCAGTTAACTCTCTTGAAGTTGATAAAATGCCTGTTTGAAGCCTTGATACGGTCAGTAGAGGTGGCCAAATCGAGCAATATAGGATGGTAATCGCTCCCTGGGCTGATTTCCGTCCTCCAGGTGGTGAAGACTACCAGGCTGAGACTGGCAAGGGAAACATTGGGAGAGCTGCAGGCACCGTTGGGTGGGAGCTGCGTTGAGCTGTCGTCGGTTAGGACTACAAAGGGAACGTGTTCTAGTTCATTGACCAGGGCTTCTCCCCGGGAATCGGCCGCCAAGTTGGAGCACCCAAGGTTGTGGTGGGCATTGCAGTCACCTAACACCAAGCTGTCTCCAGAAGGTACGTAGGGAGCAATGGAGGCGGTGAAACCAGGGGAACAACTGGAGTTTAGAGGGATTTAGATGTTCACGACGGTTAGCGGCACCGGGCCAATGTCGAGGGAAATCGCCAATATCTCCATGGGGTCATCACCAAGCATGGAAAGCTGATGGTGGGCAATGAATTTGTCCACTAAGAAGGCCAAGCCGCCTCTAGCCTGCTGGTGTGACCCCTAGGCGCGCACACATCGCGCACGTTCATTGTCAGTAGGCGGGCCGATAACATGTCCTGAGTGTTCACTCGGACCACTTGTGATAAAGTGTACCTTTATCGATTTACAAAAGCTTGTCAATGTCTGACCCTGATTTTCTTTCACCGAATGAAACTGCACAAGTTCTGCCATACGGGTTAAATGAATATGCCGGAGATTAGTCAATGGAATATCTCAATTCTTCTATTCCTCCCTGTTAGAAGCCTAGCCTAACCGAATGACAGCGTAAACTTACAGGCTACCCCCGACGCGTAGTGTCTGTGACCAACTGCCAACAATAATTCCTTTTTCAACGCAGACCGCCTCGAGGTCCTGTGTCTTCGTTGTGACTGTCCCCATACGATGGCCTTAAACCACTGGACCGGACACTCCCGCACACACGCACGCGAGTCCACGCGTGTGCCCAACTAGTCGCAGTCCCTCAATAGCCACCTAGGCGCGCCACAGAGCAGGTGTCCTCAATTCTCGACGCAGCAATCAAGCTACACTTGAACTCGCTAGACATTCGCATACAAACAACTGTCACATCTCACACAGACATGTAGACACTGACAGGATGCAGTCCATGTCAGGCCCGGGCTTTGCCCTGCAGCCATATTGAGCCCATTGGCTTTAAGCTAGCGACACACTGCCGCCCGAGACAGCAACCACGGGTTTTGTAACCCAATATAACTTGAACTTGCTTCACAGTGTCCTATAAGCAACTGTCACAAGTCACACAGGAGATTGCACACGGACTAAAATGCACTTTCAAACACTTGAAAGCGCGTATGGACACAGTCAACATCTGGCCCTGGCTGACGCCAGCGACGACTGCCACCCGAGACAGCAACACCGGGCTCTGTACACAATAAAACCGCACAAGACAGCCTCAGGTATACAACACCCGGCTCTCGGCGAGGCGCATTCATTCAAGGCCGGCGGAGGATTAAGCACCACGCTCTGACGATGAGAACGAGCATGTTTACAAAACGTCAGCAAGAATACAATTTGGTCCCAGCACTTGCCCCCTGTTCTTCTTCCTCTTCCGGAGATGATGAGCACGATATAATAAAACCGTTATCCTGGTGGCTTCCGCTTTAACGCCCTTCTTGCTGTGTTCTTCCTTGTGGATTCAAACAGGGCGTAAGAAGATGGTGACTCAACAGCCGTCACCGTTGCAACACTCCCTAACCTCTACAGCTTCCCGACAGTTCAGCCGTCGATTTTGGTGATGTCTGTCGTGTACTACATACCGTGCTTGCACAGAGACTTGCGTTGCATCTACCGCTCTCCGTTTTCCACCACATGTCAAGTCAAAGTCAAGAAGACCTGAGGTGGGATCGGGCGCAGATGGCTGGAGCCGCCGAAAAACCTACGGTGTGAGAGTGCCGTAAAGGCCACGTGTTGCTGGCGCCTATACCTACATCTACCGCCAACGCCCGCTCCTATATTCGGTATTCGATAGGCGTACGCAGATCCTGCCATGACCTGATCTAGCTCCCATGCTGGTCCAGCGCAGCTACCACGCTACCATGCTGGTTAGGAAGCAAACAGCCACTCAGACCAATCAGTACTGGTATTTGTTAGGATGGTGGCCTGACCAAAGGCTAGCAACCTTGTCGGCTATCGTAAGGCGTCGAACCTGCCGCTGACCGCCACAATGATTCCTTTTTTCAACAGCGTTTGCTGGGCTGGCCCCAAGCAATGACCTTAGACCGAACGCGGACGCGCGCATACCGGCGCATTGGGACAACTGCGACCAGTGGCACGCGCGAGCAGGCGCGTGCATCTGTGTCCTCTCTAGAGGTACGGTCATCTCGCGTGGGCAGTCACCCGTATGCGGTCAGAGCTAACAAACAAAGACATTTGGCTAGGCTCGGCGCCTAAGTAAAGCGTCCAAATGATGCTAGCACTTGGTCAGGTTGATATCTTCAAATTATTAACCAGGTGTTAACCGAAATTACGAAACGTGCTTCTGATCAGGAAAGAGTAGGAGGGTCATATTGATCAAAATGCGGTACAATCCCGTGATGTTTCATCAGGGTGTGAGTATTCGCATGCGCTTCTGTTTGGTTGTCTGCAAAATCTGCACACGTTCAATAATGACTTGATATCGCCGTCGACCACGGGCGCCACGCCACGCCCGCAAGCGGTCACGTGATCGAAAATTTTTAATCGCTTCTGGCACAGCCAATCACAGGTGCACTAGGCCGCTATTGGCCAAGAAGCTGAGCAAGCGGCCAGTGACTCACTCCCGCAGTACTTTTACGCATTCACACCCACAGCACGCTAACAGACAGACGCACACTCAGGCCCAAAACCTGCCGCGCGTCGAGGCTTCAGACCACCGGTGAGTTTCTGTATAAAACAAGCAACTCCTACTGGTCTCACCCCTTTTTCTTCTTCTATGCGGAACTGGGCGTAATAATTGCTGTCCTCCGAGCTGACTCACTGCTTAGCCCCCTAAAATGCATGATCATTAATGATTTTTGCTATCCATTTAAATTCAAGCATATTTCATAGAAAACGTGCCCGGAGATATCACCTCTTGCACTTATTTACTGGATAAGTGGGCTTTCCATAAATAACCTACTTGAAATAAGGATATATATAGGCCTCGAAAAACGTTGGCCATTTCCAGAATACGTTTGAATCCAGCTGCGCAAAAGCCTTCCACACTGTGTGGGTTTGACTCTCACTCAGGCAGCTACTTTTATGCGCAATTGGCTAAACCGAACCTTGCAATTGCTTTTTCTTTCTATTTAACCCTTATCACCACAGGCCCCATATCACAGAAGGATGGATTTTACCATGCTATTTGAGATCCTACATGGGATGTTTACCAGATCACATTTTAGAATTTCAGTAACCGTTTTACGAGCTCTATTACTGCCTATACGTTTGGACCAATTTAAAGATGTAATGATTGTTAACCCTATCAAAAGTGACCCACAGCCTGTCACAAAAATGTCTCATAATTGCCCCGCTTTTAGTCGCGGAGTTGCAACTGGCTGGATCTGAGTAATTTAGGCAGCGAATTTCTCCATTAACGCCGTAGATGTTAGTGGCTAGTGCGTCCTGCTCTAGGTAATCTTTTAGTTACATGATTCGATTGCGGGCTTTGCTGCTGCGTAAATGTGCGAAATGCGCTCTTTAGCTTTTCGTGGATCATCCATGTAGGAAAAGTTGCCTTTACGGGCTGATTTTATTGGGCTGGTCAACAGCGTCCTCCTGGAGAAAGTTTCCAGGCTATCCCTCCTTCCAACTTCACTTATTGTCTCTTGAATATTCCCTTGAATTGATTGTGTTGGTCTTAACTTCCCATAGCTATCGCTTTTAACAGGTCACGCGTTTAGCGATGATATGACGTTGATTTCCTCTATACCACCAAAACAATACAAGACCCTTCTGCCAGTACATAAATGGAGGCAACCATCTCTGGTAATTGTTGGCCAATTGCACAGAAAATCTTTCGAAATAGGCCGATGATTATATGTCTACTCGGGGAGTGAGCATAACAACTTATCTAGTCTGTGGGAGGTTCGCCATCAGGCCGAAGAAAGGGCAGAATAGTCAAGCAATTAGTGCATGTTTTAAGCCCTTCCCCGAACCTCTGACACTGTCAACAAAGCTCCCGTTGAGGCGACCAGTCTCACTGCTAGTCGAAGATAAGTGGATCATTTTTAAAAATTCAATCTTTTTAACCATTTGCCGCCCGTGTTCAAATTGCGGTGGGGCAGACAACATGAGGTTCACAAAAACCAGAAGTCAGGGAAGACTGATAGTGCTGGACAGTGTTCACTCCGATAAATACCTTACAGAGGAATATACAGAAAAAAAGTTGCTCAAATTCACCTTGCGCCGGTTGTGTGTGTCTGTGCGCGCGGGATTACAGGAACACCGGACCTATCTAGTATTGCCTAAAACTGATCAGGAATTGATGCACACTGATTGTCTTTGAGTTTTTAAGGCTGAGGCTAGCTGTGACCTTTAGACCTACAAGAGGACAGTACATGCGTTTCCTGTAGCAGATTAGCTAGAGCGTGCGACGATCCAGCTTAATTTAGTTGATCCAATTGTGAAAAATAATAAAAAAATAATCTATATCTATATACTTAATAAAAGTGAGGTCTCTGTCTGTTTGTCCATCTGTGTGTGTCTCCGTTATCAATAATGGCAGGCAGCTGCTTTTAAGTCGATCACGAGGCGTGGGGCAACACACACGCGCACGCAGGCATGCGCGCCTGTCCGTATGTCAATCACACGGGACGCGCCACCCGCCCGCCTATCGCGCGCCAGTCTGTACGTCGATCACTCATGGACGGTGTCGGTGTTGATGTGTTTGCGTCTGTCCCCGTTATCATTGGTGGCATGCAGCTGTTTCAGCCTCACTGACCATAAATAACTTGACGCACTTTCACTTGGACCAACATACTTGCGTCCAGGTAGTCGTCGCAACTTGAAGCACCACCCCCCCAACAGTAATGGGGGACCACAGTGTTATGTATTCAAAACAGAAGGCAGTTTGTAGGCAGAAGGTTGCATAGGCAAAACAGAAGGGTGTCCGTCAGCAGGAGGTGTGCTGTAGGACATGTAAGGAGTATTGTGTGTGAGTCATGTTAAGCAAGGGGATTTATGGTGGAGCTTAAACGTCATTGGCTGAAAGGTAGCCAGTCAGAGTAGAGTAGAGCATCACGCGCGTCACGCGTTTGCGCTAGGCAATTATGCCTAGCGCGAACTATCCCGACATCCCGTGCGGGCCTACATAGCATTCCTCCACCCTCAAGTTAACAGCATCTGAAAGGGGGAGAATACCGTTAATATAAAAATGAAGAGTTAACAATTGTTATAATGGATCTCGCCCTGAAAACGTTGGACTGGTTAGCAGATTCGTGTCAACCTTCTCAGGGCGGTATTTTCGACTTCTGCACCGTTTTGTAAGGTTGGTGGCTCCTCGGTCAGGATACTAGTCCTGGCGTAGGTTGTAGAATGATGGGGAACATACTCCTCGACCGGTTGCGTGGTGTTCTGAACAGGCAGTACCTCTTCTGAGTTCCGGTCGTGGAAATCAACATCAGGAGTTACTGGCGGTTCAAAATTCTCGAATTCTTCACTATCCGTGTCCGTGCGGCTGCGAATTTGATCCAGATGTCGGCGCACAATTCTTCCATCTTCTAACGCTAATTCTACTATTTGTCCCCCGTTTCTTCGAACTACTGCCGGCTACCAGTTCGATTCGTATTGTAGTCGTGTTTAGACGCTTTCGTTTGGCCCAAATATTCGCGGTTGATTGTGTACATCATATCGCTCTTTCATCTTTATCTGTTTTTCGATGACTTTATCTTGCAGCGAAGGGTTCAGTAGATCGAGGCGTGTGCGCAACTGCCGTTCGAACATTAATTCTGAAGGTGAGGAACCGGTTGAATCGTTTGGTGTTATGCGGTAGCTGTACAAAAAGCGCGCCAACTTCGTAGATAAGTCCGCTTGTGTCTGTTTGGCTAGTCCGTGTTTTACTGTCTGAATTGCGCGCTCTGCAAGGCCATTTGAAGCCGCGTGGTATGGGGCAGTGGTTAAATGCCTGACTCCGTTTCCCTCCATGAATTCTTTAAATTCGGTGCTAATAAAGGCTGGTCCATTGTCTGAAACGACCATTTCGGGTATTCAAAAAGTAGAAAAAAACAGATCGTAATTTGTTGATTGTAGTAATTGAAGAACAGCAGTTCCCGGTCGGAATGGCCACAATCCATTTAGTGTGAGCGTCGACCACCACCAAGACCATATGTCCTTGGAATGGTCCAAAATAATCGATGTGTACCCTCTTCCAGGGTGAATCTGGCCAGGTCCAAGGCCTTAGAGGTACCTTCGGCGGAACTTTCTGTGTTATTTGACACACATGACATGCTTTTACCATATTTTCAATATGTGCATCAATTTAAGGCCACCAAACATAGCTTCGGGCGAGAGCTTTCATTCGGACTGTACCAGGATGAGCATTATGCAGGTCTTTTAGGATGACCTGCCTGCCTTGCGGTGGTACTACTATACGATTGCCCCATAGTATGCATCCACCTTGGAGACTCAATTCGTTTTGGCGGCTGAAGAATGGCTGAAAATCGGGAGAGGCCGAGGGCGGCCAGCCAGATTGCAAGTACGCTTTTATCCGACTAAAAAGGGGGTCTCTCGATGTCCACTGTCTAATCTGTTGCCAGGTTACCGATGCGCTGACTAAGTTTTGCAATAGATTCACGGTCTCAAGAGCAGGTGCTCCGTTAACACCGTCGTCTACAATAGGAAGCCTACTCAAGGCGTCCGCTACTACGTTTGTACTGCCTGTAACGTATTTCATTGTATATGCGTAAGCGGAAAGTGTGAGTGCCCAACGTTGCATTCTCGGTGAGGACATTTGTATTATTCCTCGCTTTCCACCCAAAAGACCTATGAGGGGTTTGTGATCAGTGGTAATCTCAAAGGGTCGGCCAAATAGGTACAAATGGAAGCGTTTTAGGCCAAACATTATTGCTAAGGCCTCCTTATCTAGTTGCGAATAATTTTTTTCCGCCTGTGACATAGTTCTTGATGCAAAGGCAATTGGCAGCTCCGCACCAGAAGGCATTCGGTATATGAGGACTGAACCCAGGCCGTAAGGAGATGCATCGCATTTCATTATAATAGGCTTTTCGGGGTCGTAATGAATCAGGAAAGAGGATAAAGTAAGAGCGGTCTTTGCCTTTTCAAAAGCACGTTGTTCGATCTCTGACCAATTCCAGCAACGATTTTTTTTTCAGGTAATCGATCAAGGGGTTTCTAAAGTGTAGCAGACTGAATTATAAAGCGACTTAAATGGGTAACCAACCCTAGAAATGAACGCAATTGACTGACATTGTTGGGACATGGCGCCGTCTTCAAGACTTTGAGCTTATGGTCAAGTGGATGGAGGCCAGTCTTATCCACCTTAAAACTGAGGAATTCCACCGAATCAGCCAAGACAGTGCACTTATCTCTCCTGAGTTTGAAACCTGCGTCTTGATGACGTGTTAACACTACATTTAGAGTATGCAGATGACTATTTTCGGACGGGCTGGTGATTAATATATCATCGAGATATGCGCAAACGTGAGGTATGCCCTTCACGAGGTTATCCATCAAGCATTGAAATAAACCAGGGGCCGAACTTACTCCAAAGGGTAGTCTTTTGTATCGAAATAATCCCCGGTGCGTATTGATGGTGGTAGCGTCTCGGGATTCCGTATTGAGGACGACCTGGTTATAGGCGTGCTTCAAGTCCAAAGTTGTAAATTGTTCACCGCCTGAAAGTGATGCATACAGGTCCTCGATGCGTGGGAGAGGATAAGGATTTACTTTGGAAGCTGAGTTGATAGTCAGCTTGTAGTCCCCACAAATACGCACGGAACCGTCGGATTTAATAACAGGAACTGTTGGGGCTGCCCATTCCGAGTACTGTATAGGCTCAATAATGGCAGCCCTTTGTAGTCGATCTAATTCTTCTTCGACCTTCGGTGCCACTGCATAGGGAACTGAACGGGCCTTGAAGAACCGTGGCTGGAATTCTGTTTGGAAATGAAAATTGATGGGTGGACCACGGTAGTGCGAAGCAGAGTTGTCCTGAAATAATTCTTCATGACTCATTACCAAGGAATCAAGAGCGAGGTTAACCCCAATTTGATGTACGTAGGATAGCACAGAAGGCACGCATTTTATCCAGTTCCGTCTGAGAAGATTTGGTTGTTGGCTTCCTCTGACAACGTGAACCGGCAAGTAATGGAGTTCGCCATCATGTTCAACTTCTGCCGTAAAGACCCCTGGAATGGCTACGCACTGCCCCGTGCAACTACGAAAAGTGGAGCAAGCTGGAAGGAGATGGGGAATTTTCCTAAGAGAGGCTTCATTGATGACCGCAATGGCTGAACCAGTATCGATTTCAAACTGCACTGGATGGTGATCCACCGGAAGTGTGACAGTGTAGGGTGACTGGAGCGGTTTGTCTGCTGAAGACACTTGAAGTATCGCTTCGTCATCCTCAGCTGAGTTAGAGTATGTGGCGTGCATTTTTGTGTTCGTCCGTTTTTTGGAAAAACAGACTTGTTCTGTATGGCCCATTTTCTTACAAAATCGACAAACCGTCTTTTGATGCTTACAGTCAGACCAACGGATATGGTGCTGACCACAACGGTAGCAGGATGGTAGTTGTTTTGAAGGCGCTGGTGGTTCCCGATTAGATGAAAACCCGACCTTGTTCACTAGGGAGATCGCTTAATCAGGTTCCAGGGAGGCTATAACTCCCGTATTTGGTTGATGCAGCTGCTGGAGGATTTGCTGTACGTCCTCTTGATGAAGAATGATATCACAGGCTACCTCCCATGATAAATCTTCCTTCACAGATAACACCTTCTCCGGGCCTTTTCATCCCTCAAACCCACAAGCAACTGCTGCACCCGCATCGTCTGTTTGAACTTGGATGCCGCAATCTCGGTGTATCTGCAGTCCTGTACGGCGAGTGTAAGGTTTGTAATGAAGTCGCCAATGCGTTGGCCAGATTCCTGACGCATTTGACAAAACCGATATCGGCTCAAGAAGATAATGTCCTTTCCGCCCCCCCCCCATTGTTTCGAGCTTAGGGTATGTTGTTGGAAGATCAGCAGACTCTTGTAATTTAAGTGCGTCAAAGTAACGCTGTCCCAGCTCTCCGAGATGGGTACGGAGGAGTTTCAACGTCGAGGTAACGTCTAGCTTAATAGTCGGAGACAGCATTGGTATAAGTTGAATCTAATCCTCAAATGTCTATTTACATTGTAACCACGGGTCATTTGAGGGTTTCGGAACGCCTTTCGGCCAGAAAGGGGACGGTGTAGGTAATGAAGAAACCATGTTCGTTGCACTTGCGTCGCCAATGTTATGTATTCAAAACAGAAGGCAGTTTGTAGGCAGAAGGTTGTATAGGCAAAACAGAAGGGTATCCATCAGCAGGAGGTGTGCTGTAGGACATGTAAGGAATTTTGTGTGTGAGTCATGTTAAGCAAGGGGATTTATGGTGGGGCTTAAACGTCATTGGCTGAAAGGTAGCCAGTCAGAGTAGAGTAGGGCGTCACGCGCGTCACGCGTTCGCGCTAGGTAATTATGCCTAGCGCAAACTATCTCAACATCCCGTGCGGGCCTACATAGCACACAGCAGACGCGTCTGCGACCGCGTTCCCACCCACACTCACGGCGACCAAGGTCTGCTACACCAAACCTCCCTACAGTGGATCTATCTCCCCTCCTCTACATCTCTACTTTTGACAATGGAGCAGCCCCACTCGACCACGCTACCGCGACTCTCCCTCTTCCAAGCCACCGGGATTGAGGCCAACTCGGCGGTACTCCTGGTCCAACATGTGCTACTAGCCAGCCAACCCACAGTAATGCGGCTGTTTGCCACACATTCACGCAGCAAGTGCATAATCCGGCTGGTACAATCAAACTGAATTTTGGCTAGCTCTTAGTTTAGCTTGAATGACCTACCATATAAATCCATTTTAGATTTAACCCTCAGAAATTATCATTTTGAACAACAGCGATATTGATCGAAATGTTATAAACGTAAACAACACGAAAAATTATGGGCCTATTACTGAAGGCAAGGTTACGAATTAATTATTCTGCTACCGCAAGTTATTTTGTTCAAACTAATAATTGATTTATAGGTTCTACCTTATGAGGAAGAAAAGGAATTAGAACAGCCGCACGAAGACAAGTACACACAAAAGAACAGAAGAGAAGCGCCAATGCTAATAGACGTTCACAAGAAACATAAGAAGAAAGAAGGCTACGGCTGGAGACTAATGCCATGTGTCAACTATTTCTACGCTCCCAAGAAACCAAAGAGCAAATGCTCCGAATCGCCATCAAAATAATCGCTCTTAAGAAACCAAAATCCAAAGTCTACGAAGAAGCCAGCATACTAGGAGAAGAAAGTCGCAAGTATCACAAAGAGTTGCTTCTGCAAATGCTCAAATATGGAACTAAGTCTCACAGCAAATGTTTCCATTGGGAAGATGGTGGAAGTTTGTGCACATTGACAGGCGAAAAAATGGACTGATGAAACAAATGGCATGTGCTGTTCTAACGGCAAAGTTTTACTAAATAACGTCCCTCAATCATCAGAAATGCTACAAAGATTGCTTGCTGCTGATAGCAACGTGTCAAGACATTTTCTTTCAAACATTAGAAAAAACAACGGGGCGTTTTAAATGACCTCTTTTGGTGCTAACATTATTAATGAGGTTCGATTTATGCCACCCTTTAAGGTGGAAGCCTACGTTTGGATCATGCTACCTCCTCATGGTGGCGAGCCGAAATTTTTACAAATATACTTCATAGAAGACATCAACTTACAAGCTCAAAGCCGATCCCGAGTGTATCCAAGCTTGAAGCATCATATAATACCGTCCCTTCAAGATACGTTGCACCAACGCATCAGCTACTTGAATAGTTTCAAGTCCGCCTTGGAGATGCATGCCTCAAATTGGCACCAATTAAACACTCAGTTTTAAAGATTTCTTCTCATATCATTTTATGCTTCAAGAACGAACTTGCAGCATACTTAGTCGACTCAAAACGTAGGTTCTTCAATTTGCTGTTGACATGTTTGCCAGAATGGAAACAGAGTGACTTTGCTTTTTTCCCACACACCCGAAAAAACTTTGCGTGGACAACTACCTCCACCTAAGGGACGATGTACTCAATCATAATAATAATAGTGGCAGTCAATTTTTCATGCTACCGTCAAGCCAAACTGGATCAACTCGCTAAATGGATAAGAAACCTCAAGATGCGTCCAATGGATCGTCACTACTTCATCCAGCGTGACTTAGTCATTGCCAATATCTTACTTTTCATTAATAACCAAAATTTACTTTTAGGTGATTGCACAGCATTCGCATTTAAAATATTTGTAGTTACGTTACGATTTTTCATCGTTACCTTTTCTACAATTACTGATTCTGAGCATACTCATGCTGTACATGAAGTCAAACAACCTCAGAAATGCCGAGCTATTCACCTTATACTTCATAATTTTAAGAGTTTCTCACATAAAGCACACATTCCGTTTGCCTACATAGGGGACATTATTGGAAAAGGAAGCCTTATGGCGAAGCCGGGCTTTTGCGCTAGTAAAAGAATAATAATGAAGTCAGCCTAGTAGTCATTCTGGTGGATTCTAGATAATTGCTTAGAAAATCCTTCTTGGGCAGTGAGCTTGTTGTTTCTTACTGGTGGATTGCTCACGAGCGGTACAGTTGGGTGGGTACAGTTGGTCATAGTGTTATTAAATTGATGGCACGCAAAGTGCCATCGTAGCTCAATTGGTAGAACGTTGGCTGCGTAAATGCCTTCGCTGCTAAGCGGCTCGACTTCCGCCGATGCCGCGAGTTTTTTTTAATTAGGTCAACTAAATAAAGCAAATCTACCAAAGCCCCTAAATAAAGGGATTTTGGACAAAAAATGGCCCGTGTTGTCCTGATTTAATAAGCTATTATTTACTTAAGTTTTTTTCGGCAAAAGTAGCTTTTGCATCCCCACTCACATACCCCTAGTCCTACCATTTTGTCCTGCAAAAATTGTAGTTAAAGAGTTTAGTGAGCTGGGGAAATAGGATAGGCAGAGAAGGTTAGTTTTAGAAGTAAGTGTTAAGTAAAAAAAATGTAGTCGAAGTTGCTTCCCGCGCCACTGGGAGCAGGTTGTTCCGCATGTGTGCGTTGCGCTTCGCGCCGCGGTCTGTACTAATCTGACTCCAGAACGGTAATTTGGACCACAGGTAAGTTGAAATAGATGACCTCCTAACCACCATTTCAATTTCTCAGGAAATTCGAGAAACATACAGTTTGATAATCGGGTTTATCCGTAATAAGTTAAATGATAATACAAATAAGGAAAATCTACATTTCTCAATATAGTAAAATAAAAATGCATTTAGCTTATTTTGAAGTATATTCCACTGCGTTTCCTAGTTTCCCGCCTATGAAACCCAATAAATACCATTTTAGTAGGAAAACATGCAGGTTGGAGGAATTAATGAGTGGGACGAAGAAAAATCGATCGCTGGGACAATATGTTTTTTCGCCTGACGTTTCGATATCCGTCACGTATCCGTCATCACAGACATGTTTCTGATATTCATGTCTCTAATGACGAATCCGCAACGGATATCAAAACGTCAACCAAATAAACATATTGTCCCCGCGATCGAGTCTTCTTCTTCTCAATTGCTTTCTGAAACACAGATTTTCGCTTGCATCGGCAAATTAATGAGTGGGGCTACATAAGCTACTGTTGCCCTTTTTCTTTTGTAGGAGTTTGAAAACAGTGCAAAAATGGTCGTCACGAAAAATTTACCTCCTATGTATGCTCAAGCAGGTAAATAATCTAAAAAGCTGGCCCGTGAAACTGTTTTATATGCCAGAACGCACATGCATGCAAGAAGGTTGAAGAAAAATGCGTGTCTTGGTTTCAGCAGCTGCCTGCTAGGTTACTCATATAGTATATATCGATCTGCCAGATAAAGATCTGAAGATAAAATGTCAGTTCGTCATCCAAGTTCCTTTTTCACGTGATATTTTGGTTTGGGGATAGTAAACGAGGAAGGGCTTCAATAAATCCATGTTTTGTTCACCTCCAGATTTATCCTGTGCAGGCCTAGAACGTTCCCTCTCGCCGCATATGCCTTCAGTCTGCGAACTGGTAGTGATGGTATGTCAGTCTGTGATCAGCATCAATATGCTGAATCATCGTGCTTTCCCCTGTCAATTTTCCGGATATTCGCCCGTGACAGTCTTCTCCCATGCGCTCGTTATCGATTCGCTGTAGGAGCCGCATACGTTTTCCTCTTGTCAGCGTCACTATCGGGTCACTCTCGTACGTCTTGGCATTAGCCTCACAACGCTCGAGACCAGTCGGTGTGCTCTATTTCTTGATTGGCTGCAAGCCACAAAGAAGAGGTCGAAAGGGGCCTGAAATCTCGCACACAGGCACACACAGAGAAAACAACTGGCGTGTAAGGCCTGCAGAAAACACTTTTCTGCTGAGTTCTTTATAAGCTCTGTATCAAAGTAAATACTTATAAAGTTGGTTTGGCAGATTTAGTTAATTTAGTTGACCCGATTGTGAAAAAACTCGCGAGATTCAGCGGGATTCGATCCCGCCAACGCTCTACCCACTTGATCTACGGCTGTCGCGCTTCACAGCGTGAGTTTAATCACACTTGGATCGATAGTACCCGCTTAAATTTGCCGTTCACATGGAATCCACCAATGCGGGACAGCAAGTTGACTGCCCAAGCAGGATTTCCTAAGCAATCATCTAGAATCCACCAGAATGACTACTAAGCTGACTTAATTATTAAGTTGTTTTGGCGGATCGATCCAAGTGTGATTAAGCTCATGGTGTGAAGTGTGACATTCGTAGCTCAAACGGGTAGAGCGTAGGCTTGGCTAAAAGGCTACTCTCCTATTCGGATTTGAATCCCACCGAATGCCGAGAGTTTTTCACAATTGGGTCAACTAAAGTAAATAAAGTCAAGCCTTCGCAGGCTTTCCTGACTTCTCACTTTCGTGGAGCTTTCTGCTGTCAAAATCCTGACCCATTAACAGAGACACTAAATTTGTAGTTGTCACGGAATATGACATAACTTCTGGTTTGGCAAGTAGTAACGTCTCCTGTACTGGTCCACTCCTCACTTGTGACCTCTCTCAATTGCAGCGAAGTAATTAAGCGCAACCTACAGCCCAGGAAACGCACTAGATTCTTGATATAAAAGCGCTGCACTCAACATCCAAAACTAACTTAAACGTGTTGCCTTAAAATTGAATAAGCGGCAAAAATAATGGCTAAAAAAACCTGCAGCTAGATGTCCCCTCTAACCTCCCCTTTCTCTCTGTCTTTTACTATCCTGTCACTTTGTTATTTAGTCCTTGTCGTCACACGTTGCGTGCCTGTTATTCTGGCAGGAACGTGACTGCTGTCAGGTATGTGCTTGCGTTTATTAACTAACGCCTGGCGGAAAAGGTGACTGTGACTGCTTTTCTTCTGGTTTAAGAGTAGAACATCAAAAAGGGGTCAGGCATATTACTTTTGTTTGAGATGCCAGCCAAATTTCGGTGATTACTGCAGTATGCTTACGAAATCATGCAATATGCCCAGGATTGCGAAATATTAACACCCATTCACAAACCGGCATAAACGCATATGCGAAAACTTTGAAGTAATACTGCTCAATCCCAGGGCACGTTCGTTTCTTAAAAGAAATGTAAGAAGTGCTCATTGCTTGTTAAGAGAGTGATATTTTCTTGTTCATTCCCCAGTTCTGAAGACATAAAAACAGCTGTAAATTAGAACAGCTTCTCTAAGTTTAGTGGATTACCGCGCCATCTTCTCAATTGAAAAAGAAATTTTCTGAAGTCAGGAGATTTTAAACAGGTTCTTATTATTTAATTACAACTTAGAACCTTATCAATTTTTTTCAAGTTCTATGCATAAGTTCAGAATTCGTTTGACGCTGATATCAAAACCTTTAAAAAAGACATTAATTAAATGGATTTACCGAAGAAATGTGTTTTTAGGTATAAGCTCGTGTGAATATGGGCAGTTGAGCCGTATATAGACATTGCTCTAAACAGCAATATAAATTTTAAAGCAAAAAGAACGTCCGCTAAAACTTAGAGTAGTAGAGAACTTTCCGTAGTATGTTATCCCTTTAAAAAGCACTTTAAGTACGTATTCACCTGAAACATTTCTGTGCATCTTACCATTTTTCAAGGTAATGTTGAAATGAAAATGTAGATTTTCTACAAGTTTTTTTTCATTTACTGTAAGATAATTGATTGAATTCGACTGAAAGTGAATCGACCCACTATTCCTCTTATTTGGCACTGTGTTGGATTACTTCCATACTCTGCTGTAAGTTGCAAATGCAAAATGTGAAGCTGTAGATATCCCAAGATTTTGACGAACTGGTTTTTCTTCTGTCCGTTCCGTTTCTAAGAAATGCATAAACGGAAATTATAGTTTGCAAAAAAGTATATTTCTACACGACTTAAATTTAATAAAACCTTTTTATATTGATTACACGATAACGTACAGTGGTCGCCATAGATCACGTAATTTTCGTAAATTTGTATGAGTTTGATCATTACTCGAAAACCAGTGTGAATGTATTTAGAAAAACATAGAAATTATAGTGAACGGCAAATTACTTATTAAGTATTTAAAAGAAATATAGAAATTACTAAGTGTTCGTAAAGGAATATAACATTTTCTCGATAATGCCATGGTTCAAGGGACGTAAAAAATAGCTCTTAATTAGAACAATAAATTTAGATATTGTATTTAGTTGAAAACTTGAAGAAACAACTGTCTATATGATAAAATAATTTTGTTTTAGTCAAAATGTTTTTTGTAAACTCTGTTCTTACCGGTTGGGTATTTATTGAATGTCATCGAAAAAAGTGTGTCATCAAATTGCTTGTTTTTACTATCTTCACTGATCAATTCATCATTTGCGAATCTTTTCGACTTTTACACCAAAACGTTTAAAATAAGGTATATATAAAGAATATTTACCGAAAGAAAGTGTTTTTGGATATTGTTTCTTAGAATAATGACCATGTTGCGCATTTGTAGAAATTAAACGAAAAAAAAAACCACATTGTTAAGAGTAAATCATGCCAGCAGTGGAACTCTGTAACTTCTTTTCCTAAAATTAATAAAAAAACCTTCCATAAAAGGTAACCCCTTATAAATTGCTTTTATTAGATATTCGGCTGACAAAATTCTGTGAATATTAAATTTTTCGAACGTAATGTCACAATCCAATTTGAAAATTTTGAGAATTTCTTTAAGTTTTCTGAAGATAAACGATTCAATTTGACTGAAAATAAAAGAACACTCTTTTCTCTTTATAATGGTTTACCTTCCCCATGAGTAGATATATTCTACTTTCAGATATAAACTGGCAAAGTAATAAAAAAACTGGCAATATACGTTACCATTTTATTGAAATACTTATTATTCTTTCGTCTGTTTCGTTTCTAGATAAAGTAAAAGTAAAGTAAAGTAAAGTAAAGTAAAGTAAAGTATACAAAAACTATCTTTTTTCACGAATTCCATTTAATAAGGCATTATTTGTCTCAAATCCGCAAAAACATGTAATACCTTTGGTTTTTATTCAAAGACATTTCGGGTTCATTCCTTCATTCAAACAAACACTCTTCTGTTATTCAATTTTGTGCAATAAAACTTAACAGGATAGCTAAACATAATTTCTTAAACACAAGTGTTCAATAGTACGGCAGACAAATTTGGTTCCTTTAACCTTGCTTCACCTCAAACTGAACAATTTTGTAAAAACTTTTCTAGTTCTGAAAGGGATATCTTATGTACCTATTTTACTTATTTTGGAGTTTCTCCTTAGAATTATCAACATTAACGTGCAGTTTCTTTCGCTGTTTCGCATTAGCATAGGAGATTCCGTTTATATGAGCCTACTCCCAATTTCCCCAAAACTAATGGTTATTTCTCTTGATAAACTTAACTAAAATGATTATTTAACTAAGTAAAAGAATTTTGCAGAATTCAAAAAACTGAATGAATCACAATAGTGTTTTCAAATATATGCCAAAGTGTCCAGACAAATTTCATGATTAGCGTTGCATGGTGTTCGGTGGCTACTGTATATGGACAGTTTTGGTTATGGTCCATTCAAGGGATGCGGGAAAAAAAAATCCAAAAAAATGTTGTAAGTGCATTTTGTTAAAAATTTCACAGGTTACCTTATTTCTGTAAATATATGCAATTTCTTACATGTGGCCTTATTTGCATCTAAAAAAATTTTGGACAACATTTTCCAGTTCTGTGAGCCGCATGTTTACTTCTATGTTTACTTCATAGAATAATGCATATCAATAAAAAATACGTTCTACCTTACTTACTAATATAGAAAATTCCTTTCGAAATGAGACGTCTCCACATTTCACCAAAATGAATGCCCATTACTCTAAGTATACTTCATTTAAAGGCGCTTTTCCTAATTAAAAGGTTTCCGCAAGGTCAAAACTACTCAGCAGATCAAATTAACGTAATCAAATATAAGCCAAAATGCTGCAACAAAAAACTTCGGGTTTTGCCGCACCGCGCAGTTTTTCGAATAAGCAAAGTGTCCGCACAGAGAAGTCTTTATGGAATATAAAGCCTTTTAAAATATATCCTTTTTATGAATAAAACGCTCCGCGTATGCGTTACTTAGAAGGGGAACAGAGAGAAGAAGAATAAGTATTTCACAATAGGGTCATATATGGCCAGTCTTTTTGCATTTGCCAGGTTTTATCAGATCTCAGAATTAACCCACTTAAGCGGAAAACAATCCATTTGAAAGAGAGAAGTAATATCTATCATGCCGATTCCAATTGCATTATTCATATTCAGGTACATTAAAAAATTGTCAAAAGTCTTCAAATTCATTTTGACGTTACTTAAGAAGAAGATTATTCGTCAGCTGAATACCTAACTTAAACACGTTGAGAAGTAATCTAGTATATAACGCGATTTATTAATCTTGGGTGCAACGATACCTAAATGTCGTTGCGGGCGTTATTTTTTCCAACAATGTGGTTTGCTGTTTTGAAGCATTTCTAACTATGATCCAAGCGACCATCTTCATAAGAATTAATACCAAAAACTCATTTTTTCCGCAAATTTTCTTTATGTTTATCTTATTTTAAAGGTTTCCATGCAAGTGTCGAACAGAAGCGCAATTTACGGAGCAACACACGAAGACAGTGAAAAAGATGAACATTTTGCCAGACTTTATTGACAGATATTCAATAAAGTGTTATCCACTTATGTCAATGTGTAAAATATTTTGACAAAGGAAAATTTCCTGTCATATAAATAAATTGGTTACGCTCCGCTTTCAAATAACGAAAAGATTAAAAGTTCTTGTTCTAATTTATACCTTTTTCATGTCTCCGGAACATGGATATTATCGGGAAAATTGTATTTTTCTTAAAAAAGACTTGGTACTTCCGATGGTTCTTTTTAGTACTTAATATGCCTAATGCTTCTCATTATTATTTGTAAGTTTTCGTAAATGCGTTGATGCCGGTATGCGAGAAATGATCAAACGTTTACAAACTCAGGCATATTGCATGCAGCACTCGTCACACTGCACCTCCTCTTCTTCTTTGTCTGCCGAGGATGATGAGCGTGATATGATAGCATATAATTGATGCTATCGCGTACACCCGACATAGATACTAACTAAAAACCAAGACGCGTGTTTCCCTGATATTTCTACTGCAGCATGAAATATATTGTATGGCTCTAAATAGTCAATAAAGACAAAATTTAATGCCCATTACCCTTAATAAACTCAACTGCAAGGGCGATTCGCTAACTGCGCGGCTTTCGCATGGTTAAGTCTATTCAATGGATCAAAATAACGTGGCCAACTATATGCTAAATTACCAAGTCAAATTTCGTCATACCACCGCTGTCCGATCCCACCTCCAGTCCCCTTGACTCTGCCTTTACACCAGGCACAGGTGCGTGAAGACTGAGTACGCTAGATGTCGCACAGTAACTCTAAACTAACTTTCGCGCCAACTTAAGCCAGCCGTATGCATAGAGGTGAGAAACTCGCGTGATGCTAGGGGAGCAACCAAAGCTATTTCGGCTGTGCCTGGCAGATTAAGCAAGCTTGTTATTACAGGGACCCCAGAACCTCAAGGACCAAATTCATTCATGTATTTAGGGGTGTCTTTACAGTCAAAAAAGGCGTGTCGATAATCCGCATGGCCAGGCATCAGCCCAAGTTCTGACTTCAGCCAGCATTATAAGTGCAGCTAACGACAAAGGTAAATTTCGAATGTAGGTGTTAATGCAAGTAAATAATTATTTTCAATAGGTAAGGTTGATCCTTAGCTACATTCGCAAACAGCTCCTATGCTACATGTGTGTGTTGTAAGCTTGGGACTATGGTTGAACAGGCAGCCACCTAGCGCATTTACCAGATATCCAGTGTGGGTTGATGAAAGGACCGGAAGTCAGACGGCGACGGTTCCTTCTAATTCCTTGATTATGTCAAGCCTGGTTTGTGTGTTAAGGGAGGCAGGTCGTGCTGTGGCTCTTGTAGACGGGTTCATCGGCCCATCCAACAGACGATCGACCGGCTTGGACTGTCTCGATATCGGAGTCAAGTGGGTGAGGCAAGAAGGAGAGAAATTGCAACGCAGTATGCGCCAGAATTCGTGCAACACGCCAAAATATGCGAAAGATTGCTACACTTTCGCTAATCAGCCTTGACTCAGGTTGTGATACTGATTATCGTGTCGTCTATTCTGAAGTTATTTCGGTCATGATAGGATGTCGGCTTTTTAACCAAGTTTGTTCTGAGCACTTACAAAACTTATGTACTGTAAAAATTAACTACTGAAATAGTATACATTTTTATCATTGATTTTGACTGCCTTTTTTAAATTCTGATATATTATGTGGAAAACGTAAGGTAAGACTATTTCTTATACTCGCTTGTTAGCAAATTACGCCTTCTTTAAAGTGTATACTTAAAGAAAGTGTATATTTTGGTTTAAAAAATTCTAGTTCTGAACTTTTTCACGATTGTGAGGTATTCGTTCATTATACACCGCATCCGTCAATTTATTAACGCTTTTCATGCTGTAAAAAGCATATTCCACACCTACTGCAACATTTTATGAAAAGTATGCGATGTCTTGCTCAAACTGTAGGCGAAAACGTTTGTTCCTTAAACAAGCTATGCATAGTGTGCAGCCAGTTAACTTTGGATTCAGTCAGTAAGTTTCAAAATTATTTGGAAACTAAGAAACTTTTAAAGACCTAAATATGCCTCTTATTCAAGTTAAATATTTAAAGAAGGTGTAATTTGCTACCAAACGAGTACAAAACATATTTTTCCCTTTACATTCTCCACAATATATATTTGAATTCATTAAGGCAGTCAACAATAATGAGAAAAATGCATATTATTTAAGCGGTTACTTTTAACAGTACATCGGATTTGTAAGTGGTCAGAATGAAGCTCATTATAAATTTGGCGTCTTATCATGACTAAAATAACTTCAGAATAGACTACACTATAATCAGTGTAACAACTTGCGTCAATGCCGAGAAGCGAAAGAATATTCATCTTTTGCACATGTCGGATGTTGCACGAGTTTTAGCGCGTTTTGTAGATGCCACACTATCATGCGCCAGTCGCCACTATTGCACCAAAATACTTGAAGCATACAGTGGGCATCATCCATGATCAAAATTTGATGGTCCAAACTAATGTTTATTGTAATGACTGATAGAATATATAGACAAAATAATCCTGAATCTGTACTATTCTAATCTAACCCCCTCCCCCTCTGTTCTCTGTTATTATAAATTTGGCTGATTTCCACCCGGCCGGTTGGTTCTCGTTTTGTAACTCCCACAATCCACATGAAACTTCTTCGCTTCGGAAAGCTAATAGCTCAGCGTGGGCCCATTCCTGAAAGACTTAATACCCAATCTGTGGTGAAAGGGATTGGCAGGTGGCGAGGTATTGATGAATTTAGTTTCAATGAGGTGCTACTAACCCAACGGAGAGATCTCAGTGTTGCACCATTTGTATCATAGGGGATCTTGATCATGGCTGTGTTTCCGGCCGCAGCTGGTGGTCAGTGCCATTTCTGGCTGAATAAATTTCCAATGAACCGAACCAGTTCTGCATCAAGCTACCCGTATTTTGCTAGCGTTGTTCGATCGACTTGGGTTTGTTTTCCTGTTTCCGCTTGCTTCGCGAAGCCGATCAATCGATCGATGAGCGTTCCTACCCAAGCAAATAGGTACATATAAATCGATGAGATAAATTACATTAGGATATGATTGGCTGAAGAAAGGCCCGTCTAAAACGTCGATAGGTATTTGTGCATTTTCAAGTTGGTGACACTAATCCGTCCTAAGACGACATGAACAAACAAGAAAGTGAGACAGTTAGTTTGTAAGGTAGGACAAAAGGGAATGGACGTGTAACCAATGTTTGAAGAATGGGGCGGTAGACACATAATTACACTAGAACTTGGGGCAGGTGAACAAGGTAAGGACTGTTGTGGCTGTTTATGTAAGATTGGAAGTGGATGGCTATTCGACGTCCATCCTGCAGCATCAACTGGTCTTAGCTGACCATCTCACTTTCGGTTTTGTTCACTTCGAGTATATCTAGATTTTTCGAAAGGCCTTCTTTCTTCGTATGTATACTTGTATGCACACGTTACAATATGTTAAACGGGTAGCCTGACTCATCCGTAATTAAACCCAGAGTTCTCGGCCGAGGTGTCATAACTCAGGTGGTTGAAGCGTCAACTTTACTTAAACTTTGCCCCTCTCTTATAAATTTAAATCTCACTTAGCTCACATTTTACCGAAACCATAGCAAATGACTAGTGATAGACTGAAGATATGATTCTCACAAAGCTGCCTTTCATAGATTGGCTTCAATTTGTCTTGGTTTTTGCACTTGTGTCTGGTCACGAGGTGAGGTCTAGCGTAGGTGCGAAGGAATACCTTTAGTTTGATGGAAATAAAGAAAAAAAGCTGGTTTATCCCTTCGAGTGAAAACCCTATTGCTTAAAACGATTTGACTAAAAACTCCCTCTCGGAGTAAGCATGTAAAGTTTGGCCGTGATATATTTCAGGAAGGATTCATATTCACGTGTCTTAACCCTAAGACTTACATAGACATCAACTGTTAGCATAATCTTATCCCTAGCCTTGCCCTTAACCCTAGACGAACCCAAACAGCAACCCCTAACATAATGCGTATGTTCCGTGACCTAAACTTATAACTTAACCCTAAATTTTATCCTTACCCTCACCATAAGCTTAAACTTAGTTTTTCTGGTTGGTTTTTATTTTCGAATGTGACTTGGGTGGCCATAGCAGGGGTCAAATTTCGATAAAATACATGCGTTGGCCTCCAACAAGTACACCGACAGATATCTGTTCCACGGGTATCTTGAATTCCCGACATACTTTTGAGACAGAAAACCTAAACGAGTTGTTGCTTGTTAACTTCCGCAGAAATTTCTCCTTCGGTTGATCCAAATAAGGTCAATTTAGCGGCTACATTCATCAGGAGAAATATAAGAAAAGCAATTTTAAACCCGGAGTATCCACTAGAACTTACGGTGGCATACTGGGGTACACACTTATGATCTAGACACCTGACAGGTCTGTCATGCAGTGATAGAATAGTGGTTTTATCTGTATTAGAGTGCTTTTCTTAGTACCTGTGCAGCTAGTCTGGTTAACTGCGACATGTTTTTCTATGGAAGAGCAATAGTGAAGAATATGCCATTGTTGAGACAAAAATCTTATTCGCCTGACATTTTGGAGTACGTTGTGGATTCATCATTAGCGACAGTAGCAAATATGGGTACTTTATACGCAGGGCGTTGCAGGACTTTTGAGATACAGTCACTATGTTACCGTCAAACTGACGTTATAACAATAAGATATATATGGCTTTCGTGAGAAAAATTAGCATTTATATATGTGTGGCCGGGTATAACTGGCTGACGACGGCTAATAATCCAGAAATGGCCATCCTAGTCACCCTTGTCTTCATCGGTCCCGTCCTTCTACCCATATTATTAGCCGCTTCTGCGGTATGAATATAGAGGGAGTGCCCCAAAAGCACCTATAATGGATGTGTGTGTGTTCTCTAACTGATCGGTTTGCGCTTATCCACAAGGGTATAATCTCGATCAAAAATTAACAAGACAACGTGCCCACAGCACAGTGGTTAGAGGGTTGGACTTCTAACTGACAAGATTGAAAGTTCAAAGCTCGGGCGAGGCAGCAATTTTTGAAGCACCAACTGCTTTGGTTACGACTGGTGATGACAGCTAATAAGCCAGAAATTGCCATCTTAGTCTCCCTTGTCTGTATCGGTAAACGTCCTTCTGCCTTTAACTCTAGCCACCGTGCGGCATAGGCTCGCGTGTGAGCTTCAAAGGCACAATTGGCGGCCGAATATATCCCCTAACTGATCGGTGTACGCCTATCCACCAGAAATAACAGTCAAATAGTAGGTTCACTTGCTTACCAGAAAACACGCAGTTGACAACGAGAATCCAACAATAGACCTCATTTCCATAATTACAGTCACATCCAAAAGGGAACAACATCAATAGTTTAATTTGTGCTTGACCGTACACTCATTGAAAAGCTTCTATAAACTAGGAAGTCTGCTAGCTTCTTGTTTTTTTTACACAAATATAAATAATTTGCAAGCTGAAGTGCGTATATTACAATCGTGCCGGACTCTAATGTCTACGAGCCTGTGTCCGAGTATGCAGCATGCTAAATACTTCCGCGAGTATGTTACCATTATCGAGATCAAATCAATCCTTTAGATTGAACGAGAATATCCTGATCTTTTCAGCCAGTTCATCTAAGGGTTCGATTGCTTTCTGAGTGATAAGCTGGTTGCTCCTAACAGCTACATGTGCTAGCCAGGCAAAAGTCATTTTCTTGAACATACAGTTTCAGCATTCTTCTATCACGCGTCTCTCCTCTAAATTGGTCTCTGCTCGCGCATATTTGTCATCCGTTATCTGGGATTTTGAGTGACAGTACATCTTCAATAAGTTTGACCCAAAAGCAAAAAACAGCTGCTTTATGCAGATGTCAGACAGGAAGACCGTTGTTGGTAAGCGCCCACTCTTGCTCGGCAATTCGCAAATTCCGGTCTGGTGGGGGCAATAATTAAACTGCCTGCTACCTTTACAGGCATAAGCTGTCCAGCCACGTATTAGGTGTCCGAGTGAGAACGGAAGAAACTAATTCTCGGTACACCTCAAGAGTGCATTACTTGCTAACCTGCCTCTATCTGACATCCTGGCGTAGGTTTACCTTGGAAAGCAAACCGCACAGACATTGTGTTGCGATATTGCAGCAAATTTCTGTTACCTAAACTGATGAACATGTCGCTGAGATGACCACCGGACATTCCAGCAGAGACATGAAAACTTTATCCTTACTACAAGAAAGAGCGAAAGAGAAAGAGAAGGAAGTTTGTGCAGTTAGGCATCCCCGTTCTTTCTCATCACATTCAAATCGGAAGTATGAGACACAGGGGGTGTTTTGCGAGTTCAGCTGAAAAATCATTAATTTTTTGGAGTGTGTGGAGGGTTAGCAACTAAAGGTCAACAAAGCAGGCGGGGAGGATGTTGGGGTGAGGGTTTAAGCATTTTTGTCTGACCGGAAATAGGCCTTCACCTAGCCGAGGAGTAATCCACCTCGTCCGAAAAGCTGATTTCCCCAGAAGCCAGGGCTTCGTCTAGCTCCGAAAGTTCCACAGCAGAGTTGTCGTCTTGTTTATTCTGGTTGGGGAAGAAGTTCTCTCCACCTCCACCACCACCGCCGCCTCCGCCTCCACCCGAGTATCGTTGAACCAGTTGCTTAACTGCTGCTCCTCGAGTCACGTTACCCGAATTGGTAACCGTCCTGGGCTGTTCTCCAGGCGAGGTGATGTGCTGCAGGTACTGCACCCTTGCTGACGTTGGCGAGTTCTGGGCCTCACAGGTTGACATTTGCATATAGCGTCTGTTAAGGTTTCGCACTATCTGACTGCTGTAAACCATTCCCGTGCCATTGCCCCCTCCGAGACCTGACGAGGGCTGCTGCTGCTGTGTCTGCTGAGGCGATGTCGTTACCACATGCAAAGGCTGAACGCCTCTGTAGTCAGCAGAGCTGGCAGCCACAGTTTTTGACGCGTCTGTACTCGAACTGGCAGTGGAAGCGGAAGGAAGATAAGAGACTCGGGATACGGCACTAGGAACGGCATTGACCTCGGTCTGATTGGAAGACACATTGACACACTGGAGATCCGAAGCCGACTGCAGAGAGCTGCTGTACTGAGGCTGCACACCCGAGCCCGGTTTGATGACGAGCTTGCTGGTGACCAGCCTCTGGCCCGTAGAAATGGGTTTGCGCTCGATTTGTGGCACTCTGCGTTGAACTATCTCGTCCTCCCGACGCTCAGCGATGACTTCGCGCACCGGCTCCGCGCTCTGCCTAGGGTTCGCTGAATTCTGGCCAATCTTGTGAGCCTTCGGCGCGGGTTCCAGAACTGGCACATGCACAACGCGATCATAGAATTCACTAACAGGTCGCACTTGTCGTTTCATGTCGCTGGCTTCCTGTGTACCATTGGGTAATCCTTGGCTATTTTGATATGATCGGTTGCTGCCGTTTGTGCGAGAGTGGTAACGCCGGCGTCGAGACCTATCTTGATTTCCGCTGGAGCAGTTGTGGTGATGGCTGTGTCGATGTCGACTGGAACTGCGTCGGCTGTACTCCTCCGGTGGTATAACTCCTGCCGGCATCGTTTCCCAGCCGCTCGGCGGTGCTATTGGCTGACCGTAGGGCGGCATAATCGAACCCGGTGGAGGTATGGGCAGGGTTCCGTAAGGTGGATAGTATTGCCCCTGGGGGAACGGTGGGTAGTATAGAGGCGGCCAGTACATCTGCTGCTGCTGCTGTTGTTGCTGATCAGGAGCTACACCATCTATTTCTTCGGGCCGGCCATGGAAACTGCTGGCTCTCAGCTGATTGGCCATTTCGTGCGTCGGCGGCCGCGACCACTGCGACCTACCAAAAGACAGCTCATCGAGCGGCGATCGAAGCGTTGTTCCATCGGAGTAGTCAGCCTCCAGAGGTGAGGTCTGTGCAGTGCTGTATTGCCTAGTAGTACTGTTTGACGGATAGTCCTTACGTTCGGTTGCGGTGGCGGCGGGGTACATGCGGCTCATTGAGGTCGTACTGCCGTGGTCTCCATTCGTATTAGGCTGCTGCTGCTGCTGCTTCATTCCACGTCTTCCAAGAGTATTGTAGAGATGTGGAACGACTGGCACTTCCGACGTGAATTCCGGCTCCGCAGGCGGCCGCTGCTTTGAACCACGCGGCAAGGTAGCATAGGCAGATTGGAGGAACTGGTAGTTGGAGGGATAGGATCCCATTGGATAGCAGCCCATTGGCGGTGGGGGATACCAGGCTGGCGATGCCCAGGATTGCATATTGATTACTGCAGGTGGTTTCTGTGGCAAAGCTTGTGAAGGCGCCACTACGTTGGGCGGTGCGGGAGTTGTGAACTGCTGCCCCCTTTTTCGCGGATCAACAACCACTGCCTGTTCCCAGGCCTCCCAAACGTAGTTGCTAAGCGTGGCCGGCACGTTGTCAACTTGTCCCGTGGAGGCCTGTCTGAGCGGGCCGAGAGAAGCGGAGCGAGGCTGTGGCCTTGGCACGGGCTCCGAATCCGCACTAAGCTGCCGAGGCGGTCGCTGACGCGTGGTCGTCCGACTGCTGCTTCCGGGCTCAGTCACGCGAAACTTTGGTGCCGCGGAGGGTGTGAAGGGCGTAATGTGATCCAGGTTAACCAGCGGCGGAAGACGGGTTGGAAGAACACGCTGGGGAGTGGTGGGCGTCTTGGGTGTAGTGGCTGGCCTAGCAGCAGCACTGGGCGCAAGTGTGGGTTGCTCCGTTGTCGGCATGCCGTAGACAGAACGCAAGATGTCATCTGACCGCATGCTGTCGGAGTTACGACGAACTGGTGTCGCCTTCATTGACTGGAAGAATTGCCGAAATCGTTCGCCAATACCTGGACCTTCGAACAGAAAAGGATGATGATGATAATAAAGAGAACATTTTGAACCAGCATATCAAAAATGGCATTGTGATCGGTGAATATATATCGAATTAGACCTTTGTGAAGTTCTACCGGAAGCTGGTTTCATTCGGTACCTTAGGTGCCCCGTGGTGCTCTCTAAAAATGCCTATATGTCGTTTTAATCTTGATAAATATTAAAGTAGTCCAACCGTTTGTTGGTAACTATGCATTTCCCAGCTCAACACACCAAACCCCTTACCTTCTGTAATACAGGACCGAATGAAATAAAGAGTATACAGTCCGGGCAATACAACGGAAAGGAAATATTAATGAGGAGATGATATTTATAAGACTGGAAAAAGCAGGAATAATTGCTTAAATGAACCAATGTTTGTAAATAGAAAATCGTGTCATAATTAAAATGCGCAAATATTGGGAAAGAACTAAAATAAAGAACTAACTAAAACTTAAACCATTTAACTAAAAATGTAAACTAAAGTACGATGAACTCAGTTAACTAAAAGTAATCTTAAAATTTAAAAAGGTTCAAAAAATAATGATTCAGTAAAAGCTAAACTGAAAATTGAACTTAAATTTAAATAAGTTAAGTTAACCAAAAAAAATTAATGAACGTAAAGAAATTGCGCATGACAATCGGGGGTGTGCGCGGCGTGAACTTGCTGATAACAATATAATAAAATGCACATATCAGTTATCAAAGTGTACTCCGCTGCCTATCCTAATTCCCCACCCATAAAATATATACAATTACCGTTTCTCTAGAAAAAAATGCTGGGATTAGGGGTATATGAGGAATATAACTTAAACAACTGTTGCCCATTAAAGTATTAAAACAATTGCTGTCCCCCAAAGTAGGATTCCACCTAGCCAGCATAATAAGTAAAACATAATGGCGTTGTGATCGGTGAATAAAGATCGACTTATTTTTTGTGATGTTCTATTTTGGAGCTGACTTCACTGGTACTTATTTAATGCACCATAATGCCCTCTTAGAGTACCTAGATGACCTTTTGGCTTTAAGTTCGACTTGAAAGCGGTTAACATGGACGTGCAATTAATTAATTGGTCACACTGTTTGTTGATATCTACGGACTGCATCAGTAAATGCAATCAACAGTCTCCTCTGGCATTTATTTCTGCGTCTTGTGTTCTTGTTTTCCCAGATATCCCGCAAGTGTCTACTCAAATGTTTCCGCTAAGTGCGTTTAAAAGACCCAAAACGCTTGTTGTACTCAACTTTACGATTTCAGTACTGAAGGCACTGTTACCAACTGAAGTTAGATCTGATCGAATGTTGTTTTTTTCCAGGCTTTTAAATTCCAATATAGTACTAGTCATCAAGTTGCAATGTGAAATTAAGATGAAAGGTATCTGTTCTTTGGAAGCATGTGTCGCGGCATCTGGAGTCAAGAAGCTCCAGTTTTACTGCATGGACTTTTTATTAATTTTAAATAGGTAAATAAATGACCAGGAGCTATTGGGGTAGAAGAAATAGGCTTCAGTGTGAATAACCATCGAGGTAGAAGTAAAATTGCAGATCTCTAAATGACGAAGAACTGACCAAATAGTAAATGCTTTTCCCAGATATATTATTTTTAGGTTTGTGTGTCTACGCTAGGACAAGCGGAGTTTTTTGCGGTTTATCGAAGGTCAAATTGTACCATTCATAAAAACCTGTTCAAAGTTAAAACCAGCGTAGACAACAGGATTTGTTGACTTCAACAAATTTCGTGACGACCTCTTACCTGCATCTCGTTCTTGCATCAGTCACCTAACGTTTAGAGGCATACAGCAAATTGATTTTCACAGAATGTCAGCGTATAAAACCAAGGGTCATAGTTCAGTGTAAATAAGGATCAAATGAAGGAAATTCCATCGAATCAGCCTATCGGGAGAAAAAGGGGGAGATTACTTTGGCACAAACCAAGTCGTATTTAGAACGAGCTGCCCAGTTACCAAGGTAATTAGAGATTGAAAAATGTGGTCTGCCTGTTTTTACAATCATGTAATTACATTGGGCGCACGCAAAGAAAATGGACAGCAATGGCCGATGGACGCTTGCCATATTGGCTTTTTAAAAAAGAACTGACAGAGTACTACGATGCTTGATTAGTAAACATCTATTAGAAAGTAGTCACTCGCTCGACCTCAAAACAGCTTTCCGAGTAGTTGTTCGAGCAGGACCGTGCACTACACGAAAGTAGCTTGTATACGACGGGAAAAACCCGACATGTAAAAACATGGGCTAATTTAGTGTAGTTTCCTTTAGTTTATCAGTATTTACACTACAATATGACCCTTGTTGTTGTTGCTGCATGTTTCTTACCATTATCTGTCTCATGCAGTGACGGAGGGAAGTTGAAAGGCCGTCGCGAAATTACTTAAATTCAATAAATCATGCTATTTACGTTTGTTTTAAAATCATACCGGGGAACATTGCTTCAAATCTGTTCAAATGCATGCAAGAAATATTGAGACAGATAGATTACAAATAAACAAAGATAGACGGACGGCAAGTGACGCTTAGAATAATCACGAAATACCCTTATGTCCAATTTGCGTTCAAGGGACTTGCGTCAAAAATGCTTTGCTACTAAAAACCCCTTTTACAAAGCCCTCATCAGTATTTCGGCATTAAAATATTTTCTTTCCAGAAGGTAATTCGTTCGTGCTCTTCCTTCAATGTGATCATCTGTCAACATGTGTTTCAATTTTTGAAATGTCTTTATTCTAACGTTTAACCTGGAGAAGATTTATCAAACTTCAACGCGGGACACACTTCACCCTACGTGAAAATTAAGCACAATCTGCTTGTCCACTGAAGCTACTTATTGTAAAAAACCAACTTTTATCTCGAACTAAAATGAATAGAGTGTCACACGATGAGACCACTGTCCGATGTAGTTATATGGCACAACTTGTAGTTTTTAGAGCATAGCAAGAAACTTATGTTCTAAACAGAAAGCGTTAAGCCCTTCGCTGCCCATATTGTCGGCATATTTCAAACCACCAAGCAGCTGTCAACAAGATCTAACAAAATATATTGTAGACAGAGTCTGTCGGACTGAACGGCTAATCAAAAATCGTCTCCAGTTAAATTTATCCACCTATGAAAAAATCATTATAAAGTTGGCCCACAGTTTAAAGTGTAGGTTTGATCTTGTCTTTAAAGAATGGCTGTGGGCAAAATCATATAACCATGACAAGCGGTAATTTTTTCCGACTGCATAAAACACGGCAGGTCAGGACGAAAATTCCACAAAAACGTAAAGCAAAACCAAAGCGTAAAGTAAAGCATCGACAGTATGATTCATTTCTGACGTCATGCTGAAACAAACAAGAAGGCAGTGTTTTTATGTAACTTCGGGAAGAATACAGGTGTTTATTTGATTTGGGATGAAAAAAGTAACTTCTAAATTAACCTAATCGTTCTTGTTCCAACGACTGATACTACCATGTTATAGGTGCCACTGAACCTGTGATTCGAAAACTACTCTGCTGGGTCGCGTAAATGCCTTTTTGGATCCGGTGATAGCAAGTCAATGGTGGGCATTAGTGTGATAAAAGTGCGTTTAAGTTAAAGTCTTAAATCTCCGCTAGGCTGCTAAAGGTATACCCCATATTAACCTATTGCGAGGAAGATTCAAACTTTTCGGAACTGAAAACGGGTGCGGTTTGCAGGCACGTTGACGCTCTCAATAGAATGGTGCATAACCGACTGCTCGGTTATCATTTCTCGTTCTACCTTGGAGCTTAACCATAAATTGTCAAAATATAATGCATGTTTTTCTGTTTTTGTATAAAATATTTTGCATTTACGAATGTATTGTAAATCAATTAAAAAATGCTGCAACGCTATCCATGTTTTTATCGAACATGTTCTTTGGAGGCCGGTGGATCAAAACTCATTTAAATGCAAGCGTTCCAAAGTGAATGCAATATTTTGAATTAAGTTTGAATGGTTCTACATTCCTAGGTAAATAATTTGTTCCGCAATTCGGTTGAAATTTCTGAGATAGGAAACATGCTATATTCCTTCTTAGACAAAACAGCGTCAATTTAGCAGGAAAAGGTTGAGAGCGGTGACGAAGCAGACCTTACACTTTACTAAAGTAGACTACTGCTTTCAGACTGGGCTTACATACGTCGAGTCCATATTGCTATAACAAGTGGGGTTGAGAATGTCTGGCTGATGGTGATTGATAAGCCAGAAAAGGCAACGTCAAACTATATTATTTTGATCCGTTATGTCACTCTGTTGGTATTTTTTTGTCATTATCATTTTGTTAGATTTTAATCTGACTGAAATTTGCAGACAACTCATATACTAAATTCATGAAATACTATTCAAGAAATTTAAGTTTTACATATTACAATTATTTGGTCGTGATGTACACATTAAGTTGTCTGGGCTGGGAAAATGCGTTACAGGTCAGACTTTGAACCTATATAAGCTTCTGCAAAGTTTCTTTGTTACCTGTTAACAGAAAACCAACAAAGAGCCGCTTATAAGAGAAGTTTCAAGAATAGACTTCAGCAGTATAGGTCCTAAAGATAAGTCTACATTCCTCGTTTTCCGACACGGTTATAGGAGCTTTAATCACCTTTCAATCCGCGAGAAACTGTGACAGTTTTCCGTATGATCTCAAAAGACCTTATGGAATGTTACTTATCGGAAAAATTCCCTATTGCAGTTAATTTCTGCATAAAAGCCTTGTCTTCTTCTGTTGCTGACATAAAGGTGAGATATGTCAAAGCATTAACTTCCGTTGACAGAGGTGTGCACACTGTCTGTGGAAGCCGATAATGATCTCGTTGGCTCACCACCAATCCAACAGTGCTCTAGAAAGTTGTTGTAGCCCCACCTGACCCCCCCCCCTCCCCGGTTCACGCCTCGTGCGCGTTATCAAGTTTGCAAGCTGCAGAACATATCAAAGGCCCTACTTACATACTTAAGCGCCTGGAGTGCGTGAATTACATTAACACACATGCGCACAGATGTTGTATGCAAGTTTTTCAGGCTCCTCTGGGGCCTTCCAGTAAACATGTAACGCAGTTGTGTGCTGGCATACTCAACTTCTCTGTTGGCACTACAACCTACTTCTTATGCAGATGGACCATAGCGCAGTCGTCTGCGGCTCCTGTTTGCACGAGCTGTGAAAACACCGCGAGAACCCTGGAAGTGCTTGTGTGCCAATAGGTGGTTCCAAAGAGTACACCATCAGAGGTGACAGATAAGGGTTTTTGGTTTGTCAGTTAAATGCCTTAAGCTGGTTGTGAAAACCTCAGCAGCTTCTCTGTGTGGGATTCAAAACCCACGCCAGCAAGGAGATGACTGTCGTATAGCCTGCAGCACTCCATCTTACTGAGAGTTTCGAGGTTTGTCACCGGGAGCCGTGAATTTAATCACATGTACGTCAAGCTATCAGTCTAGTCCACTGCGGCGTTTAGAGTCCACAAACTCTTCTACAGAACGCTGACTGCAGCAGCGATAGGCTGGGCGGATAACATGACCCAAATGAGACTGAACGCGTGACTTCTCGGTGGAGCTCGCATAGTTCAGTTGGAGGGAGTGTTGGTTGTACTAACGCCTTCACCTTGCTTTTCTGGATTCGAATCCCAACGAGGCCGCCAAGGTTTTGGGTTTGCAGCAAATTGTCTTGAACTTCTACCGTTCGGGACTCAATTTTTTGCAAATACCTGCAAACAGACTTCAGTCTAAAAGTTGCACAATTACCCCCCTCCCTGCCCCCTAGATGTTACCTCGATAAGTCTGGAGCTATAGCCAGCAGGCAACTATGGTAAGCATTAAATCAAGGAGTTCCTGTTTAGTGCAGAATTACAAAAATGCCATGAGTGACTTGTATTGACAAATTCAGAAACGTTATGTGTAAATTGTGATTACTTTTAAGCTAATAATGCCAAATTCTTCCTCATCAGTACTTCTATTTAAACGTATGTGTCGTGGTTTATCCAACCTAGTTAGCAGGGCGTTGTTTTCTAACAGATAGGAGGGACTGTCTTCGTTGCCTAGTTGGAAATTTGTTCAGGGTTTGCAGACATTGAGAACATTGATGTGCACGAGACTACAGTTGTTTTCCTGCCTTACAAATGCCAAGTTGGAGCTAAGTCACTAAGCATGTAGAGCGCGGGGCCCTGGAGATTTCCGAAGAGAAAAGTGCAGTATAACGTGCAGATAAAAAAATTGGGATTAGTTTTGACAGATATGCTTGTGCGTCTTGGTTTTAGGAATCCAGGCACGTTGAACTGCCTGTCATAATAGGCAGCCGTTAAAGTACATTGCTTGTCAGAAAACATTTTTAACGACTTTTCAAACAACGTCTGCTCAGCATTTATGCACACGTTATAACCTAAACTACCATTATACACCCAACTTGCTCGTTATCTAGCTCTCACCTCTGTGAGAGCAACCATTAGGTCCTCTGGCTGCCCTTATTTTTTTCATATTTTCAATTGAATACTGACAATTGGCAGCAGTTGAAGTTAAACTTGTTTTACGATATCAGCATTTTTAAAAACGTTGTTTTTCATAAGTTGCTGTTAATTCCTGAGACAGTTGCTGTCTTACATAACGGCCGAATTTAACACTTGGTGGCATGTTTGAGCAGTGGATTTATTTGTGTGTACGGCAGAAATACAATTTGTCCATCTTCTGTCTTTATTGAGCAGCTTTGCGTTAGTGACAAATACATTCAGCCTCACCGTCTACATGGAGTGTGTTTTAATGCTTACTTTTTTGTCCGTTTTTGTAATGAGACCCACACTTCCGTTGAAGATAATGACGGAAAAACAGCTTAAGCGAGCCCCTAAGAAAATTATATTTTTTACATCGTCACTGGCTTTTGGCAGTAAATACACCCTATTCACTGCCTCATTGCATATGAAATAGACATTTGAAAACGTTTGTTCATGTAGAAATAATTAAACAATGGTATAAGGGAAAAGGTTTCAGTAATGACAGGAGGTCAGATTTGATGTAGCAATAGTTTGGTTGCCGGAAAAACGGCACTTTATAAAACATGACTATATGAGCAGTCGGCATTGTTCTCTGTAATTTCCGCTACCACATTAATTCAGACATACATACTCATTTAGTTCTCATGTACTTCATCTTCAAACTTCATTTTTGCAGAAAATGTACCTTTCGATGTGAATAATTTTCCAATTATGTAGGTACCTAAGGTCGTTAAATGCAAGTTCATAACTACTTATTCCCGATCCTCTATTAAGCTTACCTATCCTATAATTGTGGAAGAACGTGATCACTTGTTTCCAAATAAATTCCCTAAATCGAAGATTCTGTTCTGGCAAAATTAATAGAACTGGAAGGTGAAAATCCATGCATAACACTGCAATGACAACTGGAGTTCGAAATTACTGTAAACAGTTTATTCAAAATCGAAAGATCCATTTTACATTCATAACATCCGAAGAGTGCCTAGTTGGCTAGAAAATCTGTACAAGATCGGCAATGCACTCTTTCAAGCGAAGAAATAAAATCATGGTTGAACTCAGCCTCTTGTCATTAGTGACATGATCGAGGAATGCGCTGAAGAATCCTCTCCAAACGAACATTCATTGTAGACTTCTAGTCATAATTTCATGAGATAGCAGTTCCAGGGTAAGTTTTACATTGGGCACTACGGGAGAAGCTTTGCAATAAATAACTCAAGCTGTCTATACTCAATTTCTGATTAGAAATCAAGAAAAACACATCTATTGAAACAGCAACAAAACACTCTATATAACATTAAGAAAAGATACTTTTGGGATATAAAGGGTTAAATTTAGTCACTGCGTTTCCAAGACTGGTTCCCCAGCTCATCTTCGGACAAGCGAAAATGTGCAATAGACAACTAAGCTCTCAAACGTGCAGAAATAATCAATTGTCATATGGCGTGAGAGCTGATTGGTAGTTGTGACTTCTGTCCGTCTGCATCCTGCGGCTCTCGTCTCTTTCAACTTTCTTTGGGATTTTTATAAATTCCATGTACCTCTCTGTGGCGGTTGATGCATGAATCGTGGGAGTGCATGGCCTCAAAATATTCTCGGCCTTTTTGTAGGTGCAAACTTCGACGATGCGCGTATTGTCGTTGGCGAAGCCGTGTCCTGTATCAAGGCTATAAATAGCCACTTCAGATAAATTGTCATTTTTTTACTGAGATTTGTTGTCCGTGAATGCGTGTAGATCGAAATTATGAACATATAAAAGAACAGTGAAAGAGGCGAGGGCCGCATAATACTCTTCTCTACCAGTGCTATTCCAGTGATCGCACTTTTGTTCTCTTTGCAACTCAAGGCGGGTAAGTTAAATTACTGATTGTCTGTTAGCAGTTTCGGAATATAACTCCGTATTCCCGCAGTAGCAGATAGATGTCGGCCCAAATATTAGGATAAAATTTTGGTCTACGGCTAAAAGACTGCAAAAAAATGATAAGCTGCAAGTTTGGAATGAATGTCTTTTAAAAACCAACAATTTAAAAACTTCAGTATTTACCAGAAGTCTCACATGCAATACTCGGGACCCGCTAATGTACTCACCCTCTCGCAGCTTTGCCATGAAGTGGCCGAATATCGGCCAAACACGTGTCGGGTTTTTAGGTTAAGAGCTGTGCTGCAAAGTTGCTGATGAAATTGCCAATGGCTGTATTATTGCGCTTGCCTACTACGGGCTGAATACTGAGAAGGAAATACCCAGCGAACACTTTGGGCTCTGGGAGTGTATCCGTAGGTCGTGAATGCTGTCTTATTAAATATTGAATGTTTGACTTGTCTTGGGTTTTTGGCGAACGCACAAAAAAGCCTGTCAACTTAACCACAGAAAAAAACGCGTTTGTAAGACTGCGTTTCTTCGGCGATACAAAAGCGAGTTAGTTAAATAATGCCTGAAGACTGCGATTGCAACCACTTTTCTGCGGCGCGCTAACGGGTGTTCTTCACGAACTCTCCCCTCCTACGATTGGGGATAAAGACCGACTCCCGTTAAATGTCAAATACACGTGCGTCTACACCCTCACATGCTCTTGCAGAACAGGATACATCGGCCGAACAATGAGGCACCTGGAAAAGAGGGTACTTAAGCACATATCGATCTGGTTAAGTAAAGCTGAAACTTAATCGATCTCGAGTTCTATTATCACATGCCTTGTCAGTCGTATCATCGATTCGATACTAATGAAGCCTTTCAGTTTGTCCACCGGACACCAGCTAACGTTTTCAAGGCTCTACGCCACCGAAGGCATGCAACAGTCGAACCAGTCGCTTTGCAGCTAGCAAATCCTGTGTTGTGTGGTCTTAATACGCTGACATAAGCCCTTCCACTTCCTTGGCCAATCCCGACGCTGGGAGGCCATCGCACATCGCTCTCACCCCCTAGTGACTGTCGGTGGTTCCGTACAAACAGCAGTGATTATGGCTACACCTACCAGGCCCCTGATCAATGCCCACAACTTTTCAAATTAATCACTGGAATATTCACAGAACTTTTACGAATTAGGTCTGACCTTTAACATCCGCCGCAGGCGTTCTTGAGGATAAAATTATGCAAAAAAATTAATGGCTGCCGTTTTCAGGCCTTGCGCGATGGACTGTCCTTCCGCGGTCAGCAACAACCCAACAGAAGCTACATTTTTTACAATCTAAAGGTATCCCCGTATTCCCAATCTTCAAATATGTGTGCCTCGAAAGCAGCAAGGTGGGACTCCGAACCAGGTGGGTTTAAATGCAGACCGTTGGCATCCCTTTTTGTTTGTGGCGTCTCTTGCATACTAAATGAGAAGCAAAAATTTGGCTAAAGGACGAGTGGATTAGCATTTATGTGGAAGCAGTAATGTGCTAAAGGCAGTCCCGTTGTTGTCACATGTTGCTGCCCTTCCTAAACAAGTGTGAAGGACTCATTTCTTATGCAATTAGCGAGATTCAGCCTAATGCGTCATCGCCTAACGATCGCACGCGTGTGTGTGTCTCTGTGTGTGTCTTTCCATGCAGGTACTGTGTGAGCAGGCAAAGCGACCCCAGCAGAGCGGGAGGATGCTTCAACTTTAGATTTTAAACTGCGAACGCTACAGAGTAGTTTGAGTTAGGTTAGCACTCAAGACCAAGTAAACACAGTCGGTGTGTGGGGATCACTGGTTCTTTTATGCGGGATTTTAGTTTGAGTCGCCATTTTATTTGGCATGTTTATCTTCTCATATGCACGTCGGTTGGCCTACATGGCCCATTATAAACGGTTTTTTCTTCTTTTTTCGTTTATTCGCAATACAGTGAGGTCATGAGGACACGAAGTCACAACGCTAGCGCTGTTTTGGAAGCAATTTAATTGAGCCTATATTGGACGACTGTTCCTGGGCTATTTATCTATGATGTCGAAAATTGCAGTCACTTGGGATTATGAATTACTTTTTGTGCGCCAAAGTTTGTTCCCTGTGAATGGAGAAAGTTTATTTGCTAAACATTTTTGAATGATTTTTTTCAAAATCAAGCCTGCCTGTCTCTTTTATCCAATTCGCAAATGATTATAATCAGAGTCTTACTAAGTAAAAGTAGTCATAGTCGATTGGGTGTGTAGGCAGCTGCTGAAAAGCCATGGTAAAAATTCACTACTAGTTAGCGATCTACTCGCTAACATTTACGGGGTGTCATACTTCGGCTTGAAAATTTCAATGTTGTACGTTGAATAAAATAAAATGCGGTTACGTTTTCGGTGGGTGGTCACTCTATTTCTCAGTTCATGTTCCATTGGTTTTTTTACCCGATTTAAAATAGAAGCCTTTAAAGTTGGTTTCATCTATGCCTACATGTATGCGCAATTATTTTTGGAGTAGAAATAACGCATGGGAGCCGAATGACAGAGTGCCAAGTTATTTGTCCCATCCTTATACCGGCTACAAAATTAAAACAAGAATGCGATACAACTTAATACACCAGTTGTCCAAAACTTATGGCTCAATTTGATAGAAGTTGTAGCCAATCAATTTTACGAGAATAACACTCTTTAAATCGCAGCCCTTTAAAACGTCACTTGGCGATCACGCGTGCTTTCTTTGAGCACTACGCACCAGTGGTCAACGGAACTCGTTGGCGTTCGATTAGTCAGGTCAAACCTATTCGCTTTTATTGTTTATAGGAACAAGAAAAATACTGAGAGATATTTTTAAATAGGCTTCACAGACAATGCCACGAAAATTTAAATATTTGTTAATCAATGACTGAATATTTTTTTCCTACTGGTCATTATTGTAGACCAAGCATCAAACCAAGTATCTGCCAGATGCAAAAAGGCGATAGTTAATAAAAAATTAATATTTCAAAAGATGTTCTGATACGTTTTCTAACTAAGGAATCTTTATAATAATTCATAATATCTTAGCGTATATGTGCATTGCACTGCAGGTTGTGGACAGTACTCATCACCAAAAAGAAGAAAAACGTGCGAGTGTTCAAAAACCCCGCAGAATTGCACCCCAAAACACAATCTAGTTTCCTACAGAAAAGATATGAAATTATCATTCCTTGCGGGCTTTCTGGAGAAAAAGATGGATTATGACGAAACTAATTGAGTAGAGCTCTATGATATATTTGAATAAGTGGGTTGATTGGAGATTTGGCATCGAGCGAGGTCCATGTTTGGACAGCACTCCTTTCAGTCAAATTTTTGCGGCTCCAACCCCGAGACTGCCATGTTCCTACTTCGAACTGCACCTTGCTGTTACGAGATCGAAACCTGCCGATGTGTTTAACGTTGCAAAGATAATCTGTTCAGTTAGCCAATTGAATACCTACTTTTTGGGGTTCAGTTGTACTGAAGGGTAGATTTTCTATTACTAAAAAAATTTTAACCGAAATTCAGAAATATTGTTTTCCATTAAAATACTTCTAAAATTGAGTTGTTTATTATTCTTTATACAGCCCAAAACGTTTTTTGGTAGTGCCAGTATGTCGACTTTTGAAAACCTACGTTAATGTCGGATTCGAAGTCGACTAATCTCTGTAAAGCAAAATACTACAGAAGATATCCTATTTGATAAATTGTCAACCGACATCGTGAAATATGCTGTCGGTTCGATCGACTTATTAAGAGTAGATTGTAAGATTATGTGTCCTTCGGGTTTATCTGAAGATATTTCAGACACTGCAATACGGGCTTTTCATCAAGCATTTTTCTGACCGCTTGCTCAACTCATTTTATGTATGTGTGCATGCTTAATTAATATACATTTTTGCTTTGTTTTTCACTGCACTTATAGATTCAGAAACTCATACAGGAGGCATGGAAAAAACTAGTTTGTAGGATATGATATCCATTCAAACTCTGTGTTTGAAGAAAGGCAATCTTGCTGTTATAAAAACACTTTTCTACGTTGTCTAATCATTGTGAACCCAAACAGTCGTTACACTCAAATCCAAACTTTTTCAAACTGCATTATGAATGCTTTTTGTCTAGGCGAAAGAACATACTCCCGTAGTATTTGAGAAAGAGGTAATATAATTCTTATTAAACCTTGATGTGAATCATCTTGTATGTTTTGAAGATAACACAAGTATATTAATGAATATGATGTATAATGTAAGAAAATTTTACACTTATAAAAATTTTTATGATAAGAAATGTTTTTAAAACCGTAATATACCTTTTCGTCAAGTATATAATGCAAAAAAGCGTAATATTCTACCAAATGCATGCAAGGAAGAACATTTTGGTGCGTTTGTACTTTAAAATATATTTGATTAACTTAGAGCAGTAAAAATCTATGATAAAAAGGTATATTTTTAAGTAATCGTTGTTATCTACAAAAAGAAACCCGATCAAAAGCCAACATATTAAGGTGATGGAAATACTTTAATATAAGTCCGAATTATAAGTATTATTCAAACCCCACTTCTGTTATTAGTTCAAATCAAAAAGATAGTTCAGAATTTCAGGTAAGGTTTCATGAAAGGTGCAATCAGCCGCATATGCATGGCATGACATTTTCACATTGATTTGAAGCCCTGCCAGAAGACGCAATAAAAAGGTATTTGAAATTTTTTGATAAGTGTTACCTTTCTCTTGAAATAAATGATCAAATAAAGGAAACGTTTCGAGTTATGAAAAAATATCTTTATTCCCAAGTATTTTTAGGCTGACCTAATTTTGCCCTTGGTTTCCAAACTCCATCTCTAATTTTTTCCCTAGATAAAAAGGCTAGTACATATGCTATTGAGAAGTAAAGATGGAAAATATGGTTAAACTTATAAACAGCATTAGAGATTTGGCAAATCCTATGTTGAATGTATGTACCATTTCCATTTTGGAAAGATTGTTTATAATAAACGCTTCTAGGATATTACAGTTACATTAAATTCATTCAAATTTTAATCAAGAAGCAAATAATGTGTTATGCGCTTGTTTTCTATTGAAAATGTAAGGACGTAGAGCAACAATCCAACAAATGCAAACTGCTTAGCTTTTCAGACTAAACACATGGCAGCCAGAAATTATTTATCTTTCGGAAGTCAGCGTTGAGATGCGAATGAACTAACTAGTATTTATGCTGCACGACAGTGCTACTTAGGTATTATTTTTTCTCAAATTAAAAACACAATTCAGAATTTAGTTAAAATATTTATGAGCTAATAAAATCCCGTTCTTGATCATATAACCAGGGGTCTAACGTTGAATATTGTGAAACTGGTTTCTAAATTTTGTCGAGATATTTTATGATGCCTAGAAAAGTGTTTCGCCACAGCGTCTGCCTGCCATCTGACATGCACTATGCAAGCTAAAGTTTCTTCCAGTGTATTCTAAAGGTTAACGAGACCAGCTACGTTCAACTGCGAACCTTAAGTCTAAATAGAACCAAAATATCTTAGTGAATTATGAAAAAAGCTGTTTTGTATACTCACAGAGTAAAAACGACTGTCTGATGATAACACAAGCATCAATTGCTCTTCGTTTCTGACTTAGAGTACATGCCTGCCCATGACAGGACGGAAATAATCCAATGGCATGCTTATAAGCGCTGATTGGCCTGTTTATGACTTTTTTCCCATGAATTGCCTATGCGTAGAGCCTGAACACTGCGCGGAGAAGTATCTGCAATTTGTTATGATCATTTGGCACTAGGCACATCTACTAAATACCCCTCACTTGCACCAACTTTTCATACACGTCGTTGGCTGCAACGCAGTGGTATGATAAAGTAACAGTGGATGAGAGTGCCATCTTAAATGTCAAACTGTTAAATTACCTAACCAAAAAGCCGACATTTCCATTTTTTTTAAAGTATTGACACCTTTTATCTGAAAGGTCAAAAGTTTGTCTATTTCAGACCAAGCGCAACCTATCCACTGTTTCAGGGATATTTAATCGTTTAATGTTTGGATGGATTTTTTTTTCATACATAAACGATCATGTGAAAAGGTAGATAGTAAAACTACAAATTGCATTACACTACTGTGGTTGTTAATGCCTGCCAACTCTCGAAGACAAAGCCACTTAGGCAAGTTTTCGAGGATTTGCCGTAAAGAAAGTGGTCTTTTGAAATATCGGGCCATAATACCAGACCTTTTAGAGTGTGTGGAATGCACTAATAGGTCTTACTGGCCAAAAGTACTTTGTGAAAGTACTAAACGCAAGGCAAAACTTCTTTTATTGTAAAACTCATTCATATTGACGCCCAATAAATGGTCGTTGGCACGCTCGCAAAGGCTGAAAATCGTACCGTTCCAAAAATAAAGTTCGATTGTTGTAATCTGTCACTATGTAGCTTAGATTGCCTACTGAAGCTTCATTAATTATCTGTCACAGAAACTGTGAATTATGTTTCGTTCAACTCCTCAAAGTTTGCACTGTTATCTATAATCACAGACCGCATTGGATTTGCTTCATTCCCAATCGTAATTGTCTGCTTTGTCTTGAAAGAAGCACGCTCTATTCACTGCTCACTTAGCAGAAACCCTGCAGAGCAACTTTGACCCAGTTACTCCTTGCTAAGAACACTTGTGGCTGCCAGCGGAAATTAAATTTTTGGCAATATGCCAACTTATTAACGTGTGTCTGTGATGTAGTAGGACAAACGTTATTTTAAATTCTAGATCATGGATTGAAATTTTGCAGAGCATCATGCATTGCATAATGGTTATTTTATGGTATCGTCTGCTGATTTCCAAACTGTGGATACTGTGACAACAGTCGTGGCCATGCCGCTTCTTTGCGAGGTAAATAAAGCACCATACTCATGCATTCACCATTTAAGGGGATATATATATATATATGTCAACATTTTTTTAGAATAGCATAGCTTACACAGCTAACGCATAAAAGGACATCGAATTTGACAGGACGACAGTGGACACGTCTTATCTGTTAAGGTAAGTTGTCTATATAACATGGAAGGAAAGGGAATAAGTGCTTACTCGGTGACGCCATGCTCATCGACTATACGACTGAACTGCCTTGAATTTGGCTGAGGCCAACAACCGTTAGCGTGGGCTCCTTCGTAATGCCCTAGAACGCAACCAACAGCTTCAGATTCTGCACTCGAGGTATCTGATTCACACGCTCGCGCGTATACGACACCGACGGGTGCAGCTTAGATTGCCAGCGGAGCGCCACCAATCCCCGCAAAAAGTAACATCTGCATCGAATCTGCTTATGATTGCCCAATCAGTGGTTTTCAGCAGTGACCTTTAGGTTCGAGTAACTCATAATGTCTATGTTGAGACAGGTATGCAGGAGCATAGAGTGAGAGAGTAGGAAAGCAAAGAACTGCCAAATTCATGCCTCGTCTACGCCTAAATTCAGCGATTGGTCCACCTATAACTTCAGTGATTCAGGATCACATACACGCGTTCGGAGCTGCTATTTCATGTGTTACTGGTCAGCTGAGCCGTGTTTCAGCACTTTTCAGTGCAGTATCATTAAACCTTTTCGGACTGTGCATGCGTTTCACTAGTTTTAACTTTTTTACTTATTCCACTGGCCTCAATATTAAAGTCATCTATTTCGGAGCCTTTGAGGTTGATAGGCATTGTTTTTAATGATTATGTTTCATCTGACCATTTGGCGATTTTATCACTGAAGATATGCACCAAGTGAAAACAAATGAACAAACGAATGATCGTGGATTGTTACACACAAAATATTGGTATTGATGAGGAAGATCATATTCGATATCAGCTGCAATGACGAGTACGCAATCGATGAGAAAAAATCTTGTACACTGGGAGTTTTAGTTTTGATAAAAAGTAAATTCGATCGTCCGGACAAGAAATTTATTAGTCAGCGGTTTCGTATTCTATTTGGAAGTTATTATCAAAGACAGTAGTAGACATGGCCACTTCGTAATCAGGAGGTTGCAGTATATATAATGAGTGGATTTGATAAAACAAAAGGAGACCAATCTCGAGGGTTGGAACCCCCGGTATTTGAACGTGGAACCTTGGGTCATTGAGCTGAACACTCTAACGATGCACCATTAATTCTATTCTCATAGTCACTATGTGACTACCTGCGCAGGCTCTAATTGTGAGCTCGGGCGTGAAGCGGAACTTAGTTGTTCGTCCACCCGATTGGCGAAGCCCGTATATTCATTATATTATCGATATCAATCGACAAAACAACGAGCCCTTAGAGCCATGGTTGAGTGTTACGCTCAATGACCATAGCTTCCGGGTTTAAATCTTGGAGTTCCAATCCTTGAGATTGGGTATGGCTGGCTGATGACGGCTAACAAGCCAGAAATGGCTATTCCGGTCTCCCTATGCTTCGTCAGATCCATACCACCCTCTCCTCCTAGTCGCTATGGGACTGCCTGCGCGGGCGCCAATTGTGAGCTCCAGCGCGAAGCGGAACACAATTTTTCCTCTTCCAGATCGGTTGGCTGCAGGTAGCATCCCACAGTGGTTAATATAATTAGTTGTGGTGTGCCAGACGTTAAGCTATAAATGTACTTAAAAATAGCATGGTTATTTAAGCGCTACCGCCCTTCACAATGGAAGCCGGTTTGATTCCGAAACGTCAGGACAATAAACCTTTAGTTCCCGTAATCGTCTTACCTTCTCATATACATATATACCGTACCAAGACTGCAGTTCGAGGCATGTTGGTGAAGCGGGTAAACGCCTCTGCACAAGACTGCATGATCACTAACTTGCAGTCAATCACGAGGATAGACCATCACGGTCACATGGAATGGGAACAAAATAGTTTTGCTTTCGAAAACGCCAAAGTCATTGGCCGATCCAACGACGAGCTGACCAGATTGGTGCTTGAAAGTTGGGCATCGGAGGGGGAACAATCAACAGAAATATTGATTTAAATCCAGCCTATCAGGCCCTCCGTAAATGGCTCCAATCAGACCCAACGAAGCCGCCAGTGCTAGCAAACGACTTCCAGCTTCGTTAACAGTAGTCACTGCTGCGGCAGGGGAGGAGAGTTAATTGCAGCCCAAAGGATCGACGTGCGTCATCTACCCACCGACGAGCCCAAACATGTGACCGAGGTCCGCACGTTGAGGGCTATCTGGTCCAGCCACCCGAGAGGACGTACGGTAGCAGCTGGCCAAGTGCACACTAAATGACACGCACACAGACCTGACAGTGACAACAACAGACGTGTAGATGACAGAGGACACTAGCGGGTGCCCACAGAGGACTAATCACCTCACGCGCGACCAATTTTAATCATCTACCCACCGACGAGCGCGCACAATCGAACGGGCACCACACATGTAACGCCAGCTGATCTGCGCATCCGGTTCTGAGGGGAGGTCATACGGTGGTCACTCGACCGTGCCCGCAAACCTAGTTGCGACAATGACAGATGGACAGGCGACAGATGGCACACAAATGTGCTAGCCGTCCACAGCGGAGATGCCACAGCCGATCCGCGGACAGCATGAAGGTCGGAGCTCGTGCATCAGCCATCGTTACCATACGAGACAGGTAGCGCAGCATGGCAATTTTCGGCAAGCAGGAACACGCAGCTCACCACTCTGATGGTGGAAAATACTACGTTTCTGAAACGCCGGCACAATTGCAAAGTGGTCAATGACAGCGCCTTGTTATCTTCTTCATCTGCTTTGGGGGATGATGAATGGGATAATTTATCTGAACCTCGTATCTTCACCTATGTTAATGTATATATATATATATATATATATATATATATATATATATATATGTAGAATACAGCAGCTACGCTACTGCACGCTTATAATAAACTATGGCTCCTCCTATCAAAGTCAGTTGCTCGTATATGCGCTCAATGCTCGATAGCCGGATGCAAATAGTGATCTGTCCAAAATTCATCTTTCTAGGTATGGTGATTGGTCAGCCACCAGGGTTACTGGTACCAGAGCTAAATCGCAGGCTTGTCTATGCGTTCCTCCAGTCCCTTTTTGTTGCCGAAATTATGTGGGTTGCCGTACCCATGCGCATCCAAAGGCATCTCAGAAGGCAGTAAGTATTCATTTTCGTATATTCCGGGTTGATTTTATGGACAAGCTAGACTATCACCGGAATTACGGGGGGGTTATAGCTTCTTATGTATTTCTGATGACCTAGTTCCCCAAGCAACTCGCTGCATAGTAAACGCGAAAGGTACTTCAGTATCTGTGATCAGTGAAATCTAACGAGAACACAACCAATAGCATTGAACATATATTGTCCCCTACCCAAGCTTCATGGAAGTGATGTTCTTACTTGACTATTAGTTTCCCTAAACAGCACTTTACTACAAGCACTGGTTAAGTGGATTTTGTGGCATCCTATATTTCAGCCGTGTGATTTAGAAGTGACGAATGGTTCGTCATTGCAGTACTTGGAGAACGGTGAAGGTGGTTGATCGTATAAGATTGAGATCACGGTGGCGTCTGAATAATGTCAAGTATCAATTCATTGTTCATTCGTGAGACACAGACATATTTTGAAGGTCGAAACACTGTTTAGTGATTTACTTGAGTCGTGTCTTTCCATGCTCTATTGCCAATGAGCAACAGCTGTTATCTCTCCAATAGAACTTAATTGTAAGCTTTTTCTATTCAAGATAAAACGGCAAATTAACATTCTTTCTAACGATGTTATCATGGAATCATATAACTTATATTAATAATTTTATCACGGTCAGTAACTACCCAAATGCAAGCAATCAATAGATGATGGGATGAATTACAGACGAATGCAATAAGTAAGGAACGTTTTAATGTTAAAGACTTAAGACTGCCAACACAAGCCAATATAGGAAGTCCAGGAAGTGATTGAGGAGAGGATTCGATCACTGGGACAACATTTATTTGGCCTGAAGTTTCGACACCCATGGAGGACAGTTCAGCAGAAATATGAGCAAAAAGCAATGGCAGGAACGGGTAACACATGAACAAAATTTGCAGTTTTTATATGAGGGGTCAGTACTCCCACTTACGACAGTACTGACATAGTAATGACTGCACATTTGTGTGCATGTGTTCCCACTTCTGCTATTGCTTTCTGCTTCTGCCTCTGATGGAGAATCCGCAACGGGTGTCGAAACTTCAAGCAAATAAGAGTGTTGTCCCAGATCTTCTAAGATCTTCTTCTCCGACTTCAGATTAGTACGCCATTGTCTTCTATATATACTGTACTGGTGAAGGGGCATGCCCTTTGTCTGGTGATGTCTCGGAGGATGTATTTGTCCGTAAATTCCAGATGCCAAGCTGGTAGAACCTTTAGTTCTATGGCTAACCGCACGCATCCCAGACGCAACGTTCCTATCAAGCAAACCCAACATTCTTCTTAGGATTATAATAGCCCGTGCTGGTGTCAGGTCGAGGATCTATTCAAAATTGAATGTTTTTTCGACTTAAACTGAGGGAAGTGAATATGTTTATAATTATTTCATTATCAAGGTATTTCACTGAAAACTACGTACAAGAATAGTCAAGGTATAAATATGTGCTTGTGCTTTCTGTTTATATATATATTATAATAACTTCTGAAGGAGGAGATCACGGTTATTAAATAAATTCATATGTTGGAGATGTTTATAGTAGGAGGACGTGGGAGACTCAGAATTTATACTTCCTACGTTGATTCCTGGCAATGGCTAGTAAAAGTTTTAAAAAACCACATCTTACTTTAAAGTTCTTTTCTTGCAGGGAATGACAAAAAATACTTTTGATATATAACGAAATGTTCATAAGCAAAGTTTTTCAACAGTCTCTGGACCAACTTTTGTTCTTTAAAAAATAAATTACTAAAAATCTGATCACATCCAAAGGGCAATTTTGGCACAACGACAAGTTGTTATTTTAGGAATCCAGCCACATTTGTCAAAGATGAGATTATTCATGTATGTCAGACACAATATCACCAACGTTTGATTCTTCAATTTTCTATATTGATTATCCCAAGTTAATACTCCTGCAAAAAATAACCCAATGCATTTTTAGAAAAACGTTCGTGATAAAAATGGCTGCTCAATTAAACTTTCATGTTCAGTTTCAATGTTCTCATATAAAATATTTCGAGAGAATTGACGATTTATTTTAAGCTCTATTTTTTTTTCGGAGATTTAAATTTATTATTTTGCCTATAATAGCAAACCACTTGCATCTGCTTAATCCACACATTGTCAGCATTCAGAGATAAGTGCAAGGCATAGGAAGCATAGGCAGACAAAATAATATTACTCATATATAATAGTAAAGGCAACAAAATCAGTGATGATAACAAACGGACATGTGTGTTAATGTGGTTGAAATATGCTGATATGCTTTATAGAGTAGCATGTAAACCTGCGTGAACTTAAGATTTATAGCAATTATTCCAGAAATATAAACACGTTCATTATTATAAATTCATTTTTGGATCGTGACATGTTTACGCATGTTATGGAAATTGAAAAGAAAACACTCGAAATGCCAATTAATGACAAGGATATGGTTTTTTCTACAGCAAACACCAAATCACTGTACTGTCATGAATGCATTTAAAACCTAAAGCTAATTTGTATTTTTGTTTAGTTATTGCAAAATTTGTGAACAATTAATACATCTCGCAAATATTGAGTTGAATGGTTATCAGTTGGGATGGCTTCTGCTTAATAGTAAAGGTTTGCATGAGCAGAAAACAAAACATTTTACATTTACATTAGTATGTAATGTGTAATTTTAGTTATATGTAAAATAACTGCGTAGGAAAGGCATAAAATAAAATCGACCAATTTTTAAAAATAATAGCCCCTTTTGCTAATCATTTGCTGTCGTTTCCACTAGTTACTTTGCTTTATATAAAAATACAAATAGGATGCAAAACCTGCGAGGCTTTGCCTATGAACTATTGTTCTATGAGTAATGTAAATAACGTAGTACATGGAAAGGTCTATGAAAATATGCAAATGGATTTCGGGCTCTATTTACTGCCATACTGGCGCAAATATGACTGGCTTGTTGGCGCATTCTTGCTGAGTAATGCACCTGACTTGTCAGAAGGTGTAAATGCCAAGTAAATTATGCGTCATGCGCCCTGAATCATGCTGTGTAATTCTTAAGCGTGCCTCCAACCTTCCAACTTGCTACTACAACCTACCAGCGTGGGTGAACATGAAAAAATGATCGCAAGTTTGATCATAGACTGAAGCATGTCGTTATTTTAGTGTCGTCTAAAGCACCTGATCAAAGAAAAGCCGCATATTTAATTGGTAGGAAGTTTTTCTTCAATTGTTGGACTGACTGTCTCCATAAAGTAAAATGCAACAGTTCATTCCGGTTTACGCACTGCAAAAGTAAGATCAACTTTTTTTATTATTTGCTTATTTCTGTCACACTGGCAAATATAAGATGCTTCTAGTGGCCTCTTAAGCTTGAAACTACTAAAACTACTTATATATTTTGCATCAAAATCACTATACAGTCTCCTGTCTTATTAGCTGTGGGCGTTATTCTTTGAGAGGCGTTTAAAAAACCTGGACTTTGAGGGATTTGATAACAGGCAAGTTGGAAATCATGCATTAAGTGATCATCTTGCTTAAATCTTTGTTCAATTGTGACGTGAGATCATAGACCTGCCTGTAGTGGTGGAAGGTAAAACAATTCCTTCGAGACTGGTGGGTGAATAGTAGTAATTTCTAGTGGAGTTGATGTTGTTGTCGCTAATTTCGAACGGCTGCGGTTCCAAAGCAAAAAATAATCGCAAAATAATTGCTTTGCAATGGATGCGTATAAGCCGATTCCGGGTGACCGTTTATCCACCACAGTTTGCAGATCTCGAATCATTCACATATGATATCAACTTCAATGATCAAGAATTCTGCCTTCAAGCCAAAGGACCTTTCAGGCTATACTCACACAATGCCTGACTCATGCGGAAAAATCAAATAGTCCTGCTATGTTCTGTACGCAAAGAAAGGCAAGTAGTAACCTCTATTGAACTGTAAGATCAAGCAAACTCATAGGAACGGGCCTAATACTTAACTGGGTAGGAATAATAGCACTAAGAGCGTAACCAATGTTTTCAAAACCTCTTTATAGGGTCCTTGTCGTCTTTTGCAGTGAGTTACTTTATGCTGTAACAAAAATAGTCGGTTTAAATGCTGACATTCATAAATAGTCCAAAACTAAAATAAATCAGCCATACTTTTAAAATAAGGCCAGTTTTAGAAAGATTTCCCATTGGCCTTTTTCTAAGATTTCAATTATTCTTATCAGAGATCTTAAACACAAAATAAATGTCGTATAAACCCCAAAAAGAGTGTTCTCGATCAGAAATCATTTACATGTTTTTAGTTTAGCCGTTTATTATTAAAATTAAACCTTATATTGTGAAATTCGTTAGGATTTGCGGTGTAACCGGCAGGATTGGAAAATTTCTTAAGCGCATCTTCTCTCCTACCAATAAAAATCTAGAAGGACATTTACTATTTGGACTAACAGGGTACAATTTGCCACCTTTTCTCGAACAGATCACTAAAATGTGCCTCCTATGCTGCCATGTAAACCAAGGAAACAAAATATGAGAACGATAAAACCGATTGTTATTGCAACTGTTGCTGTTGAAACATTAATTTTCACAAGTGGCTACCCACACCTACTAAAAAGATCAGGAGTTTAACTTCGCAACCTTTGAAATAATCGCCCACGCCGGAAGCAAGATTAATCTCTGAGCCTCTGATGAATACTCAGTCAATCGGTTTATCAATCTGGCATCAGCATACAGAGCCCTGCGCAGTCAGTTCCAGATTAAAGTCACTTGCGTTTGACTAGCCCTCTACTCGTTATAACAGTTGCTTGTTACGTTGCTACTTTTATATGAGTAAGACTTCGAAATCTCTGATAAATAGGGTAAGGAATCCAATGAGCAAGAATTTTGCTTCTTCTTTTCTTAGAAACACACCTAGATTATAAGCGCTTGCCTCTACAGTTATTTCCATTTCATATAAGATATTCCACGTCTTCGCAAACATGACGGATCTCAGTTTTGGTCAGAGTATGCTACAAGGTGGACAAAATTTCAGATTGTGAATTTGGATTTCTCTTTGGGCTCATCTTCGGTTTTTGACGTCTTGTTACCGCATATGCAATATGCCCCTCACTTTTACTGCTGGTAAATAACCTTACTTATGTGAACAGTAGTAAAATAAGGTCTGATTCCTTAATGTATCATTGAGCTACAGTGAGTGCAAAGAAAAGCACAGTCAAAATCCAGTCAGCGACCGATCTTCAGAAATTATAACAAAATGCTGCACTATGCTTTCGACTAGGTCGGTTTACGTTAGAATATTTGCAAAACAGATAATTGTTTGGTATAATTCTATAAATTATAAGAGGCGAGCTGTTTTGGTTATTGATGCACTTGCTTTTAGCAGCTTAGGGAAGCCGCAAGATGAATAAATAATGCGTGCATGGTGGATATCCATACGCCTGATTTGTCAGGCACCTAAAAATTCCAAATTGATTTATCGAAATAATCCTGGAAATGTTCACTTATGTTTTCGTTTTCTAGCAAGTAACGTCGTCCTAAAATGCTATGCTCGACGGAAAGGTATTGTCGGCTTCGAAAAGTATTTACTTTGAGGATCATTCAAAGCTATTCAGTGCCCATCTATTGTATTCGTGTGTCTATTTATGCTCCTCATGAAATATACAACGTTTATAAGTCAGTAATTCGACGGTAGATGGAGCTTTAAATTGTTTGTGAATTTATTGGTCTCTTAAATACCGCATATGTTGTTTCATGAAGTAGGAGGTTTAATAATACACTACGAATTATACCAGGAACAAAGTTGCGTTTATTACGTTACCGAAAATCAGAAACACTAGAATGCGTACTGTTTAGGTAGTCACTTCTTACTGAACGTTTTTTTGAAAAGGCCAACATCGTTAAGTGTCTAAAAGACCTTTGGATTATGCTACAGATTAAAATATATTAGGACCGTATTGAAATAATCCTTCTTAATTTCAACTTAATTCAGAATTTCGGCCAAAAATTTAATGGCATCGGACAAGCGCCGACGTAGAAAAGAGTGTTTGGTACATAAAGCGAGCAACACCTTTATCCTAACAAATATGTTTGACCTTCAGCGTACTTGCAGTGTTGTGTAAGGTGAGATTCCCAACTTATAACTGCAAAGGATAATCTGAGAATAAAATTCTGGACGCGTTGGGATTGCGCTGATAAATCACTACAGGCAAACAAAGGAGAAACCAGCATCTCCGGTTCTGACTTAATCACCTTCGTCAGCCAAGGGAACCCAGCCTCCAATGAGGAGTACATGCTTTGTAAACCAATGCAACCTGTGTATCGTTGACCTACGGACCTTTTTTATGCGACGTTTGGTCGGTAATGTAAATTGTGATGGTTCCCTGACACAATTCATCCGTTTAGGTATCATGGCTCAATCTTAAGTACCCGCAGGAATGTGCATGGCAGCTAGTAGCATATGCAGATATTAAGATACAAAATAGGGCAAAGGAGGCCTAAAGTACCCTTTTTCACACAATAACGATCAACAGACAGTCAGGGTTTATGTATGATTTTTTAAGTTCGCATGTAACTAAGAACCCAAGGCATAACAGTGCGTATAGGCCGAACATTTTTTTGATCAGAGGCGAAACAGTTTTAATGTCCGTCATGAAAACGTCTGAAAAGTGAAAATACACTGCATTTTTTGTCTGTTGCCATCAATTGTCTATGAAGCAGAATACCTGAAGCGCAATGCACTAATTAACCGTCGGTATCATAAGTATCCTAGGTTAACTCGCTGGCCTGCTTTCTGCAAAGCTATGTACCTAAGTGCTCATATATAGAAGATTGTAAATCTGATGAAAAGTGAAGAGCAAGATGTGAGAGAATGATGTTATACATGTTGAGTTCGTTTATTTTATTCATTAATTTGACTTAAGGGGAAAAATGCTGTTTATTAGCAAAGAGTTCCGTTTAAGTCAGTAAACTTTGGACAAAACGTGGACAGATGGGTACAAGTCCAAATGTTTTGATATCTAAGGAGTTTTCTACGCTAGTAAAAGCTTCCAAAAAAACTCCGTGTTCCAAGACTTTGGCGCCGCAGCTCGGGCTACGTTTGAGTTATAGGGGCTAACTTATAATAATCCTTGGATTGCATAAGTTAAACCATATAATGCGCATCCAAATAGGTTATTTAAGGTGTTTCATGGGAAGGAAAGAAGCTTGCATACTTAAATTATGCAAAGGTAAGCCCCATATCACGCTATTGTTACGGACTTGTATACTTCCAGCCTCACGTGAATCTCCGACCTCGGGAAGTCGAAAAGATTTGCCCGGCAAAGGACAGTTACTAATGGATCTATTTTACTTTTTAAGCATGAGACATATGTGTCTGGTGCGAATTCTCTGGAGACTTCATCGATACCAAAATCGAGCCACAGCTATAGAATACAGATGTCTATATCTGAGACCGTGGTGCGTTCTTTGCCATTGAAATAAGTTAAAAAGAACTTCAATTTTTTGTTTTTGGCTTCGATTTGCATGTGAACGTGTGTCCCAACGGTTAAGATTTGAAATAAGACATGGGAACAGGAACGTCCCCTTAGTTCGTGGTTATTGCCCTCATTTATAGGCAGGCTTAAATGAGTGTAACTGCTTGGCTGAAGGTTCGAGTTAGGGCTTAATGTAGCCTAAGTTTAGTAGAGGGCTTTGATTATGGTTGAGGTTAAGGAATAGGCTAATTAACTTCAGAACCAGAATTATCCTTATAGTTTCTTGAAAGAAACTTTCTCGCAGTTTGCGCAAGGTAATTTAAAGAATCTGGGCGCTTTTGTTCACTTGTCTTACAGTTATTATTGCTAGGTTTAATCTTCTAACGTGCCAGAGTCATACCTAGTATTTCGAACCTCCCAAACCTGACCTTAGATATTTACCAAAATAAAAAAGAATGGGATTCCCAGTAACTCTAGAGCCTAGTTTACATATATTTACGCGTTCTGGCTAATGCAAACGTCATTGTGGAGCGTGTTCGGATGTGTCAATCACGCAGTTGCTATATCACTGCCAAACTTATATGATTCACAGGCGCATTCTCTTTCCTGTCTCCTCCTCTACCAAAAGGCCCGACACGCAGGTGCTTTCCTTCCGAAGCCCATTGAAAACAAATCCAACATCACTGGTTAAAAAAGCGGCTGACTAAGCCTTGCCGACGGAAATCCAATATGTGCCTGTGTGCACGGGTGTACTCAGGAGGCAAAGTAAACATCAATATTTCGGCAAAAGGTTCTTGTGCAGCTCATGAGGCGCGCATACCTGTGACATTCCAGCTACTGACACACCGAAACGGAAACACACTTCGGCTACCCAGGTCACACAACAAGTACATGATCTGTAATGATGGAACAAAACAGTGTGCCAAACACAAGACCTAGAAGTAGGACTGTCGATGAGATAATAATCATTCACTTTAGATGGCCTCCACGTGGAAACGTTATGTAGACCGAGTTACGTAGACTTACCTACATACATATTTGTGAAATAATGTACATACCCTAGCAGGATGTCGCATTAAATAATTTGCCTATGTTGTTTAGCTAGGAGACCGATGACGTTGCAAAATGAATGAACAGTTGCTATCGACTGTCCTACGTGAAACTGAACCACTGCTTTTTCTGTTTTTTGTACCATGGAAGAAGTTACTAATCATCGACTCTAGGAAAGAGATGGTTACAGATATAGTAGAAAACATGATATATTTTCGAACATGTTGGCACTTCCTAACTCGACTTCAGCACTAAAGTCAAAAGTTGTCTGGGCTTAAACGACGCCTTCCTGATACTTTGGCTTCAGTTTGTTAAATCTAGGTCATTTGCGCAAGTGACCATTCGCCAGACACCACCGTGTCTCAGCTCTGATTACGCGAAATGAGCTACTTGAAATTCTGATAAATAATCGTTTTTCTTCACCCTATTTCTACATTGAGAACTGTGTTTGCGCAACGTAAGCCCTAAAAACGTTCATCGGCTGCATTGAAATCCATAATGCGCTGAATAGTGGGGTTTCCTACGCCGCATCACATTTTGATGATATAATTATTACTTGCGTAACCCTTCTTTTTAATCAACTGCGCAAAATTTAAAAAAAATTGGAAAGCTATTAATCTGGACTTACATTTTTAGGATAAGGAATGTCGAAACATACGCTGCTACACTTATCAAACACTTCTCAGTTTTTTAATGGGTTAACGATTGAAAATTATATTCTCAAACAACCGAACATTTTGCTCTGATGGAGCTTGATTCCCTTTCATATACAAATCAATAGCATAGGCATTTATCGCTTGCCTTTGATTACTTAAATTAAAGTTTTTCCTCATTTTTTAATGCTTTGAAAATTATATGGTCCAAAACTGGAAATCTAGTTAACTATCATTCGCAATCAAGCTTGCTGGAAAGGGAAATTTGTAACCCCTGGAATTCGGCACATATCCACGATCTCGATTGAAGTACTCTAGAAAGAATGTGTTTTTTTCAGCCGGATTACTCTCCTTCCGACAGGCTGAAATGCCGCTTGCTAGTTTTAGAATTGAGAGAACGCAGCGTCAAAGGCGAACCGAATCTCGTGATCTTCAAGGACCAGTTAGTCGAAAAATATTCTTCCCGCTCATGGACCAAACAGATTTGCATGACCGCGCAGCTACTCCTGTAACCTACGTTTGGGCTACAAATGGGCCACGCAAGAATTCAAAATTGACATTTATGCATACCAATGCGCAAAGCTTACTTTCAAAAATGGAGGAATTAAGGATCAACGTATTCGACCTCCTTCCCGATGTTAGTTCGATAACAGAAACATGGTTGTCGGACCAGATTAACAATCGCGAGATAGAATTTCCTGGCTTTCAACTTTTCCGGAACGACACAGACAACCGAAGGAGCGGAGGCGTAGCAACCTTCCTGGAGAAAGGTTTGTATGTTTCTGAAAAAAACGGTGAATTTGTCTTGCAAAGAAGCGCTTTGGTTAACTGTAAGAGCAGCAAGTTCCAAAGGCCTTGATATCTTAACTGTCTACCAACCACCGAGGAACAATCCTGAGGCCAATGCCCTATTGCTGGATGAATTAAAAACCGTCGCTCCGCGACCAAATACCCTTATTGTTGGGGATTTCAACGCTCCTGCCAGCAACTGGAGCTCCTCCTCAGCTGATTGCCCTGAATCGGCATTCGACTACCAGCTGCTGACTATAACCCAATCCCTACTTCTCACATCTCACCCGGCACGTCACATTTCCCACAAGAATTCGTGAAAGCCAGTGGATGAACTGCCTTGTCCTTGTGCTCACTAAATCACTCGACAATATCGACATTGTGAATTGCTTACCACCACTAAACCAGAGTGACCGTGTAATTCTCATGTAGAAATACAGTTTATTTTCTTTGCCTGCCGAACCACAAGACCTACGTCCTAATATTTGGTGTGGTGATTTCGAGCAAATGAAATATGATCTCCGTTTCATAGACTGGACATCCACACTCTCCGAAAACGTTGAAGAAGCTTGGGAACAGTTCAAAGGGATAGTCCATAACCTCATCTCTAGCCAATGCCCTATCACTCGCCGAAAACTTACGAACAGGCCTTGCTGGCTGAATCCATCCTTAAAAACCGAATTTAACAAGAAGGGAAAACTGTTTAAAAAGTACCGAATTGATAGGTCATCTGAATCTCTTAATATGAGCAAAATGCAGAGGAAGTGGGTCCAACGTCTTATTGTCAGAGCTCGACTGCAGTTCGACGAGGATCTGTTAAACCAAGGCATGGTTAACCTCAAGGTCCTGTACAGTTATATAAGGCAGAGCATGCGGAATAAGGATCCTACCCCCCTACTGCGAACTGCCGAAGGTGCAGAAATCTCAAAGGGCAAGGATAAAGCTGACCATCTCTCTTAGGTCTTCCGGTCGGTCGAGATGACTGAACCCGGTTTTCTATCCCACGCTTATGAAGACAATTTGATCCCATCTATTGATACAGTCCACTTCAACGACGATGTAGTTACGACTGAGCTTCTTAATCTGAAAGAATCGACCTCCACAGGCCCCGATGCAATCCCGGCTAAGCTATGGAAGGAGCTAGCTTCTGAAAGGGCCAAGCCGCTAGCCCTAATCTTCCAGGCGTCATTTGTTACGGGCTACCTACCATCTGATTGGAAGACAGCGACGATCATCCAACTGTTCAAGAGCGGAAGCCGAGCATCCGCAAATAGTTACAGGCCGGTGAGCCCATCCTCGATTTGTTACAAAACCATGGAAAAAAATCATTACGAAGGCGTTGATACAGTTTCTGGAGCAGAAGCGCCTCCTTTCCGATGCCCAACATGGTTTTCGCAGTCGTACGTCCTGTCTTAACAATCTGCTATTCTCACGTGATAGCTGGACGCAAGCACGTGACGAGGCCAAAACGGTGCATGTGATCTACATTGACTTCTAAAAGGCGTTCGATACCAAGCCCAATCAACACCTGCTGCTTAAGCTGCGCAGTGCAGGCGTTCGCGGGAACCTCCTCCTATGGATCCAACACTTTTGCAAATGATGGCCACAAAGAGTACAAGTCGGTCGCCAGCAGTACTCAGGTTTACCTGTGGTGAATGGCGTCCCAAAAGGCTCCATTTTAGGTCCCGTATTGTTCCTCGATTTCATCAACGACTGTGTCAGGGATCTAGACTGTGAAGTCACCTTGTTCGCCGATGACATCAAATTATGGTTAGTTGTCCAAAGTACGGCAGACGAAAACCATCTACAAGCCAACTTGAACAGATTGGAGAATGTTAGTAAATGTAATTTTATTCAAATCGGCAGTTGAAGAGCATCCTGCAAGAAATTGCTTCCTTTAAATGGTCCTCCGCTGCAACAAGTTGAGAGTCATAAGGACTTGGGTGTGTGGATGACTTCCTCACTCAAACCAAAGCTGAACTGTACGAAGGCGGCGATGTCGGCCAGATCTATGTTACAGCTGATTAGACGACCCTTTATAAGGTTTGAAAAATACAGCTTTTCCAAAATCTTTGGAAGCTTCATTCGACCCCACCTGGAGTTTGCCATTCAGGCATGGAGACCATGGACTGTCAAATATTGTACTGTATTAGAGAAGGTCCAGAGGCGAGCGAAAAAGATGGTCGAAGGTCAAGGAACATTGCTTTATGAAACCAGACTGTCCATTCTCGACCTATTTCCCCTTTCATACAGACAACTCTGAGTGGCCCTCATATTAACCTTCCGTATTATAAATAACCTGCATTGTTGTTCCGTTCCTGGTGATTTCTTTGCCCAAGCTAACACGCCAACTTTTCGCGGGCATTTCTTTAAACTATGCCCAGGCAAAGTGAGGATCAAAGGCAGAAACTTTTTCTTTACCAACAGAGTAGTTTCGGCGTGAAACGCTCTTCCAGAAGAGGAAGTCCTCTCCATTTGCGTCAATGCATTTCTTAGTAGACTGGACATGTATCAACGCAATAAAGGTGAAACTTCCATCAGATTACAATAAATCACTATAAAAGGAATCGCATATCTTATCACATACACTGTATCAAATTATGCTACTCGCGATTTGCAGTTAACCACATATTTTTCTTTGTATCAACTTATTTCCAATCATCCTGCTCCCAAATGGTAGTTCAAAGACATTCACCTATCTTTCATTCAAAAATCTGATACTGAAACTGAATAGCGGGAGTTACTTTTCCCGGGCAAACCTAAATCTGCTTCGGGGATATTCGAAGACCTACTTTTCATAATCCTATTACGTCATTCATTTAGTGGTCTAAACCATATAGCATTCCCTCTTTCTGTCTCCATAACAGCGAACACTACTTTAAAAAATTAAACATACTTTAAAGTCAAGACTGGGCTATAACCATTCACTTATTTACCGATGAAGAGATTGAAAAAAATACTTCGCCCGAAAAGCTAGCATTTATCAAACAGTTTTCACAAACTCCACTTTAAAACAGCATCAACTACAGGTATACGTCCAGATGTACAGTTAGGAATAAAGCATCCTCGCGTCGCCATCCCATAAACTGAATACCCGAAAATAGACAATCGATTGGTGTTTATGTCTGTCGGAAACATCTCCAGACTGGACTTGATCTCCATGTGAAAACCACTGCGGTTTCAGTGGAATATGAACACAACAATAAAAAAATGCTTAAGAACACTCAAAACGTTTGGTCTATGAGGCTAAATGGGGGTCGTGAGATTACTCACGCTTGTTTTAAGTTAGTTGCAAAACCTACTGCAGCGTACTTTGCTCCTTCATATGATACCGCCCAGGCAGAATTCCCAAAGTATTAAACTAATAACCCACCAGAGGACAATCAGGTGCATTTAAATGAAAATAGATTTCAGTAGACTTCAATAATTCTTTTAAATCAATTGTGAAACTAATAAGTCTTCGTAATATCCAAACACGTAACAACAGAATCATCCACACAGTATCAGTATCAATTTATTGAGGGAAAGATAGGCGAATGCCTTTGAACTCCCTGTTGGTAACGGGATGATAGGAAATAAGTTGATACAAAGAAAAATTTAAAAGGTTCGATAGTCACATGTTCCGGGAAAACAAAATGTTCACAAAAATATAACAGAAAAATATGTGGCTACCTGCAAATCGTGAGTAGCATAATTTGATGCAGTGTATGTGATAAGAAATGTGATTCATTTTAAAGTGATTCATTGTAATCTGATGGAGGTTTTCCCTTGATTGCGTTTGCGCTTGATACATGTCCAGTCTACTAAGAAATGCATTGACGCAAATGGAGAGGACTACCTCTTCTGGAAGAGCGTCTTACGCTGAAACTACTCTGTTGGTAAAGAAAAAAATTTCTTCCGTTGATCCTTGCTTTGCCCGGGCGTAGTTTAAAGGAATGCCCGCGAAAAGTTGGTGTATTAGCTTGGGCAAAGAAATCACCAGGAACGGAACAACAATGCAGGTTATTCATTATACGGAATGTTAATATGAGGGCCACTCAGAGTTTTCTGTAGGAAAGGGGAAATAGGTCGAGAATGGACAGTCTGGTTTCATAAAGCAATGTTCCTTGACCTTTGACCATCTTTTTCGCTCGCCTCTGAACCTTCTCTAAGCCAGTACAATATTTGACAGGCCATGATCTCCATGCCTGTATGGCAAACTCCAGGTGCGGTCGAATGAAGCTTCCAAAGATTTTGGAAAAGCTGTCTTTTGCAAACCTTATAAAGGTTCGTCTAATCAGCAGTAACATAGAACTGGCCAACGTTGCCGCCTTCACACAGTTCAGCTTTGGTTTGAGTGAGGAAGTCATCCACACACCCAAGTCCTTATGACTCTCAACTTGTTGCAGCGGTATACCATTTAAAGAAGGCACTTTCGTGCAGGATGCTCTTCAACTGCCGATTTGAATAAAATTAAATTTACTAACATTGAAAGGCATTAGCCAAAGCTTTGACCAGTTCTCCAATCTGTTCAAGTTGGCTTGTAGATGGTTTTCGTCTGCCGTACGTTGGACAACTTACCATAATTTATGTTGTCAGCGAACAAGGTGACTTCACAGTCTAGATCCCTGACACAGTCGTTGATGAAAATGAGTGTAAGGTCTTTTATTGTTGACGTGGTTGCACTCTTAAATATACCTTTCTTTCGTATAAATTGGAAGGCCGACTTCCCAAGAAATGTAATTTTAAGGAAAGGCGTCTTTCAGGAACATGAGGAAATTTACTCAGTAACTTTCCGACATTGGATCGTCAGGTCATCGTCAAACTTGAGAAAATTGTCCTGAAAACATTTTCTCAAATATAAGGATGACCTGAGAATCCATTGTGGAAAATCTACAGAATAACGTTTCTCACTTTCCCAAAGGACGCTTTTCCTTCAAAATAAATTTTTTAAGTCCAAGCGAAATAAAATGAGTACCTTTATTGATATTTTTCGATAAAAATTACTCTTCATTTTAGAATTTTAACTATTTTGTCTGAAATCTTTGATCACAATGAGCTCTGACTCTGGATCTGCTCTAGTGCTGTCATTTAACTGTCGTCCGCAGGCTAAATCTTCTAATCTAAACATATTATATCAGGGTCGTTTAAGTCTTGATCATTCTCAGAATAAAATGCTCAATTTTCCCTACGGGTAGATACAAGGAGAGTTTAGTTTCGCTTTAGAAGGGCGATTAAATATAATGTACCTTCGGCAACTCTAGATGTTCTTTGCTTTGATTATTGTCTGATCATATGTACCGCGGAGGAGCTTGCCACGTTTGATTGACATGAAGTATCTTGTGTCACTTAGCCATAAGTTTCTTTAATAAAAGCAGATAATATAATGGTTCAAATTAATCTCCCTTTCGGTTAATTTCTATGTGAATATCACTTATCCGTAAAACGCTTACATTTTGTTCAAATGGTAGCATGTTAAGTTATCATGCTAACCATGGAACATTATAATGTTCTGGACATTCTGACTACACTAGCAAGCTTCTTTTGACTGCTTACAACATGACTGGGGCAGTGGGGGTGAGTGCGTTGATGAAAAGTAAATAAATGGACTCACTTTGTCTTGCCGAAGTGTAGGACCGTCAGCTCAGGACCGAACACGTTCAGCTTGTGTTTACCAGGCGACTAGATGTCACTGGTGCCAAATGCCTTGCATATCGAGGTTTAAGGCCGCCAATGACATGCAAGACAGCAGGCTAATTTACATACTGCACCGAAGACTCCACTAGACGGTCTGGGTTGAGTTACCTGCAGTGACCGCATGTACTCCTGTGGATTCACTGAGCGAATGCAGCTTCACATGCGCAGAGCTTCATTCGCTCCTCATAACACAGTGAAAAACCTTCAACGTGGTGCGTGTTGGCCCCTGACAGAGAGCTTACCAAAATTCTGAAATGCATTTCTGTTGCTTAAATTGCATTTAAGTAGGGCTGTGGTATAAACTTACTTGACTTTTTCAGCCACAGAAGGGTACCGGCATTCCGGACGGTTGCAAAAACTACGCACTACAAGAAACGGTCGCAAACTATATATTATTTTTTCAAAATGGTTTGGCAGGATTTACAAAGTTTACGTTTATTTCATAGGTATATGCGTAAAATTCTTCCTCCTTTACATCATTTGGTAACAACTTACGTCCTCATCACACTTCCTTCAGAAAGAAAGGATCTCTTAAGGTTAAAAAGCCGCTTTTGCAAATGCCGAATAAATTGGAACCCGAACAGTTGTTATTTCCTAAAGAATGTTCAAGTCCACAGGAATTGAGGCCTATTTTTGCCGATCAGGTATGTGTGTACAGTATTCGCTAAAGACCGTGCAACTTTCATGACGAAATTTGACTTGGTACTTAAGTATATATTTGATCAGATTATTTATGTTCAGTGAGTTGATTTAATTCTGCGAAAGACTCTTAGTTAGGAAAATCAGCATTTCAGTTGTGTTTTTTCAAAGAAATGGGTATTAATTTGAGCAAAATTAGGAGTAGTTTCATATGAAGGAATTTTTTGTGCTATTATGCAAGACAGAACCAAACATGTTATAAATGTTGATTATACTACGAAAGAACTCCAAAATGAGTAAAAAAAACGTTTACAAGATATCATTTCTACATCATTGTTTCTAGCCCATTAAGATTACGTCACAGAATGCTTAGAAAATTGGGCAATTGAGTTGCACCTTGTCTTATAACTTACAAGCAGAACTCATAAGTTAAGGATGATTTAGTAATGGGTATCATATTTTCTTAAATTTCCATTAATTAAAACCCTTTAAAGCTAAAGGATTCAACCTCTTCTGCAAAATTTAAACAAGACGTATTCTGATGTAAAATGTGCTCACGTCTTTTTTAAAAGCTTTTTGAAAATAGATATTTAAGTTTTCAGGGGCACTGAGAATCATGAAAACAAAATTTTAATACTTCAAGGGCAATTTTTTATGCATCATGGCTGTTCACGCAGCCGAACGGAAGCCTAATAAGAACCGTTATTCTGCCCTGACTGAAAATTACGGGGACTATCGTGCATGCTAATGAGTTTTAAAATCGTTCTGAATCGAATACACATTTCCAAATTTCGGCTATCAGTTCATTAAATAGGTACATTACTGCAGACTTCACTGCGCCCTCCTGCAACATTACTCCAGAAGCTCGTCTGTGTGAATTTCCGTTGCTTATTGCCGTGGCCTCCCTTTCCTCGAGTACTCTGACCGTTGGTGTCGCTAAGTGAATCAGAAGCCATTGGGCAACCGAGTATTTTACGCGAAAAGATAATGGTCAAGTGACATTAGGCATTAAGCGTTGCTATTCAGAAGACAGAAAGACGTTCAATCGGAAAGGTTTATTGTGTGTGTCTGACGTTTCGAGAAGTTGTTTCGTCCATCCTTCTGGCTCATGAGGCTCGTTTTAGGCTGCTCCTTTTCCGTGTGCATGTTATTCCAGGCGTGACTAAGCCACTGTTTTTGGTTCCCATCTCACTCTTGCTTACATCTGCGCTGTCGCTCTCCGTGCGTTGGCCTTTTCGGCTGCCATGGTACTGGTGTATATGTTGCCCCCACAGCTGTTGACCGTCTGTTGTGTCGTGGTGTCCCGCGTCTCATTCTGGCTTATTTCACGCTCATACACGTTGGTCGTAGAGCTTGTTGGCTACTTCATCTGTTCGAAATGTTAGAAACACAGTACACATCTTCCGGTGAAGGTGTAGGAGTCTGCCGCGCTGAATCTCCTTTCGCCTTGCCAGGGCTTACACCCATGCCTAGTCATCTACTCCGCGCGTTTTCGACCTTTCCGAAGTTATCGACCTATTTGCTACTTCATACGCGCGTACGCTTCGGCCATTTCTGGATGTTCTGGTGCAGTTAGGTGCTGACGGAACATTACAAATATCCGTTTACTGCAAAAACACATATGTGGAATTGATTCTTTACTAAAAGAGCAAAAAACCCATCTCACGCAAGAGGAGTGCCGTCAACAGACTGCTACGCCGAGCGAAGACACACTGCTCTAACGGAGAAACCTATCGAAACGAGGTTAATTATCTGTTTGAATTGCTTTTCTGCAAGGGTTTCCCAAAGACTTAACACGCCGATGCATGAGACAGCAGCAATCCAACAAAAATAACCAGATAGTTTTACTCAGGCGCCAAAAAAGACACATGTCTGAACTCATTCAAAGACACGTGCGGAGACACCAAATAAAAGTCTCTACTTTACGCACTTTGCTAGTACACTATAAGGATAGGGGTGCCTCCCTTGATAAAAAAGAAGTCATCTAAAAAATTCAATGCGAAGCTTGTACTATAGCATATTGTGGCCAAATAGAAAGATAATTCTCCACATACATATACGAGCACCAATTGACAGAGAAGAGACTTGACCATTTCTCCGAAGTGGCTATGTATTCTCTTGACAAAAGACTTTTTTTCTTGAGCCCACGCACTCCGGTGATTCATGCATCAGCCAGTTTATCGAGTTGGCTGAAATGTACTAAAATCTCAAAGAAAGGTGAATAAGACTACAACCGACAACTATGAACCAACATTAACCGCAACTAGCGCCCACATCGCAGGATCCGGGCTGATTCCGGACCTATTCAAATTGCAATTGCCAATTACCCATTACGCCCATGCGACTGCTAATTATGTCTACCGCGATGTGACGCAAATTGCAACTAACAATTAGCGCCCACACTTGCCGACTATATACCTGTACCAGTATCTTGAAATGTTAACTGTTGTTTGTACATTTTTTTCAATTCTAACGATGACCTGGCGATCCACTCTTAACAATTAACTGAATGAATTTCCAAATTTTCCGAAACGACACATTTACTTGAAATCTGAATCTTATTTCCAAAGATACTTGGCGACAGGCTTCCACGTCTTTCTACGATGTGATCGACTTCAGCGGCTCTTACTACCATCCTAAGAGTGACCCTTCCATGTAGTCTCGCGAGTTACGAACACCTAGCCAAACCACTTTCTATGCTTTTCAGTACCTCGTTTAACGCAGGTTGTTTACCCGCCGATTGGAAATCCGCACGGATCACACCGTTGTATAAAGGCGGCAGAAAGGTTTCTGCAAACAGTTATAGACCAATCAGCCTCACTTCGATCTGTTGCAAGATTAGGGAAAAAGTAGTAAAACGAGAGCTGATGCGTTTCTTAGAGCAGCATAACCTTCTCTCGGATGCGCAGCATGGGTTCCGCAGGGGCAGGTCCTGCGTGACGAAACTGCTCCATTGTTTGGAACGCTGGACTCGGGCAGTTGATGGAGGAAATCCGCTTCATGTAATCTACATTGACTTCAAGAAGGCTTTTGATAGCGTCCCACATCAACGACTTCTGCACAAACTCAGCCAAATAGGTGTTTGAAGAAATCTGCTGAAGTGGATTCAAAGCTTCTTACTTGGTCTCTCTCAAACTGTCCATATTGCTGACCAGCAGTTGGCAGACGTTGCAGTCGAGAGCGGTGTCCCCCAAGGCTCTGTCCTTGGCCCTATACTGTTCATTATATACGTCAATGACTCCGTCCTTGAACTGGAATGCAATGTGGCTATGTTTGCCGATGACATTCAGATTTGGAACGTCATCAGAAATTCAGCTGACGAAGAACATTTGCAGCTAAACCTAAACCATCTTCAAAATTGGTCTCAAGACTGGCTTTTGCCGTTTAACGAGAACAAATGCAGTATCCTACGATTTGGCCGACCCAGCTCTCAGAACCCCATGGTTAACAGCCTAAATGGCATCCAACTGCAAGAAGTGGACGCGCAGAAAGGTTTGGGAGTATGGATCTCTACGTCTCTGAAGCCCTCGCTGCACTGCGCAAAAGTAGCCAAGTCTGCGATGTCCGTCCTCTATCTTGTCAAAAGGGCTTTCTGTGTCTTCGATAAAGACTGCTTTGCTAAGGTCTTTGGAACATTTGTGCGGCCGAAGTTGGAGTTCGCAATCCAAGCATGGAAACCCTGGACCGCGAAAGACCTAAATTCCCTCGAGAAGGTCCAAAGCCACGCGACCAAACTGGTTACCGGTCAGAGCTTTTTACCCTACGAAAGACGTTTAGCTAATCTCGATCTATTTCTGTTAAGTTACAGACAGCTACGTGGGGATCTGATACAAGCATTTCGTATAATGCGCGGGCAGGAGTGCTGTCTTCTACCTGGCGACTTCTTCGAGTCAGCAACAACGACGAACTTAAGAGGGCATCTCTTCATACTACGCATAACAGGGGCCAGACTAGACACACGCAAGTTCTTCTTTGGTAATAGAGTATTTGAAGCTTGGAATGCTCTCCCCGAGGATATTGTTATGCCCCCATCTGTGGATGCATCTAAGAGAAATGTAGATTTTCATAACCGAAATGCCCACTAAAATTGGATATGGCGACAATTAAATTATATATGTATATAAACATACTACTAACTGATTTTCAGTAATATGTAAGTTACGAATAACAAGAATTGCAAGCTCTGAGTCCACCAAACGTTGTGATCCGAGGCTACGCGGATTTGTAAAACTTTTCCCAATTCAGGCCTGGAATGCTCTGCCCGCGGACATTGCTATGTCGCCATCTGAGCACACGTTTACGATTAAGTCAGACGCATCTGTAGGCATGTTTACGACACTATTTAGTTAGAACAAATAGCCACTGAGCCCCCGAAAATAAACTGCCAGTTGCCGAATGCAAATTGTGGAATAATCACATTATAAAAAACATACTACGCGCTAATTTTCAGTAATATGTTTGTTTAGAAAACTACCGATTATATTTCTTCTGTCAATTTGCAGGCAGACTCTTTAAACCAACAAGGGTGCACGGTGAGCGCATCGCCGACACTCGATTAGGTTCGCGTGACTTCCGCAACCTTCTCTTCGTGGGACCCTTAGTAATATGGCGAAAACCGCGATGGACTCTCCCTGACATGCTTCAAACACTCTTAGCACAGGCCATCAGCTTCGAATATAATCTGCACGCCCCCCTCCCCCGGGTGACAGTTTTTCTCCTTAAATCTCTCAAATGGCATTCAAACCCCTAGACTTCTGAACAATGCCTAAGGAGTTTTTTCACTGACGGCCCTCAAATTTCTGGCAACGCCACTGTTCTGAACTGTTCTGCAGATCAAATTCATTGAAAAACTGTACCAATAGGGAGTTCAAAGGTATTTACCTATATTTCCCTCAATAAAAACCTGACCTGACCTGACCTACCGCATCCAGCTTGGTACTCAAGAGGAGGTCTTGAACGTTGACCGGCTCACCGCTGCTGCCCCAGACACTTTGCCGAACGAGCCCTTCGGTCTTCCACTCCCTGTTTCCCCTCTTTCCCAACCCACTATTCCACCGTCCCACATTTTAGCTCTTCCCTCCAGTCCGCAATCTCAACCTGCCATTGCCTCAAACTCTGATACTTCTGTTACTGCCCACACCAACTCCTCTGCTCTGACTCTTGCATATATCACCCAGAATGGACGCCGTGTTCATTTCCCCGAACGTTTTGTTACCCCCTGTTACGTATCACGCCTTCCTTCGGCGTCGATACCCACCGCCTTTGGACTTGCTGGGCGTTTCTGTGGGAACCTGCCACGCTTTATCTGCTTTCGCCCTGCCAGGGCTTACACCCATGCTTAGCAATCTACTCCGCGCTTTATCAGCCCTACCCACATTATCGACACACTCACCGCTTCATACGCACGTGCACTCAAGAGTAATCGATACTTCCACCTCCTCTGATTGGCGGTAGCCGATTGGTTGCTCATTCGACGGACTAAATGTGATACAACCTCACTTTTGCTACTAAGCTGCTGGCTATTGTACGCGATGCTTGCAGCGCCCACTGTACAGCAGATGCCGTTGATCATGCAATATGTCGACATATGCGAAAGACTCATACTCTTTCGCTAATCAGAATTGACTCCAGTTGTGATAATGATTATCGTGTAGTGTATTCTGAAGTTATTTCTGTCAGGATAGGAAGCAAGCTTTTTAATAAGCTTCGTTTCGACTCCTAGCAAAACGTATCTATTGTAATAACTTACTACTTATGTAATATGCCTTTTTATCATTGATTTTGACTGCCTCTATAAATTCAAGTATAGTTTATGGAAAAAATGCGTTAAAAAATTATTTTTTTGCACTTGTTTGATAGCAAATTACGCGTTCTATAAATAGCATACTCAAAGAAATGGTCGATTTTTGTTGTAAATTAGTTACTTACTATGAGTTTTTTTACGATTGTTAGGTCTTCATCCATAGTAGATCGCATCCGTCAATTTATTAGTGCTACTATCACTGCATAAAATATATTCCAAATCTATTTCAGTAATAAATGACGTAGAGGTGACATCTTTCTCAAGCTGCAGGCAAAACTGTACATTTCATTAACGAGGATGCACACAGTGCGAGTGTACCATTCACTCATTTAAAAAATTGTTCAGCAATTGGGCAACTTTTTTAAAACCGTTTGTTTCCCATTCACTGTCGATAAAGTTTAAAGAACGCGTAATTTGCTATCAAGCAAGGGCAAAAAATATTTTTTAGTGCATGTTTTCCATAAATTATATTTGAATTTATAAAGGCAGTCAAAATCAATGATAAAAAGGCATATTACATAAATAGTAAGTTTTTACAATAGATACGTTTTGCTAGGAGTTGAAACGAATCTTATTAAAAAGCTTGCTTCCTCTCCTGACAGAAATAACGTTAGAATACACTACACGATAATCAGTATCACAAATGGAGTCAATTCTGATTAGCGAAAGAGTATTATTCGTTTGCATCTGTCGAAATATTGCATGATCAACGGCGTCTACTGTACAGCTACTTGTGCTCAGTAAAGCTGTTCGAAATAATTTCGTCTTCCCAGACTTGTGATTTGGGGGAACGTTCTGTTTGTCGACCCAACAACTTGAGACAAATGCTCTTCTTTCTTCTGTCTTAACACATGGAAATCGCATTTCCACTACTATAACAATGCCGTCTATATTAGTGTCAAGACGACACAATGCAATTTTATAGATAGCGCTACGACAGATTCAACACTGCACAAGCGGTGAAACTGCCTCATTATTCATCAAGTGTCTGCAAAGGTAAGTCCTTGCCAAAATTATCGATCATTACCCGCGCGTTACTGTGATTTTATTCGAAAACAAGTTTGTTAGAGATGCTGAACAATTGCGATAAAGAAGAATAGTTAGGCAGCAAGCTGTTTTCTGAAATAAAAACCTATCGGACATTTGTATCTTATGAGACCCTACATAGCAGTTTTCAGGAAAAAGCACACACTAGTCCAGTCATTTTAAATATCCTTGGAACTTTATTCGTGCGAAATTGGAGAAAGTCTTCTTTAGCTGCAAAGCTTCTTAGGACCTCTCCAAAACTTGGAAGAATAATTTAAAATGACGCCAGTCAGTTTCTGTGGGTTAATTGCGAATTAATTGCAAACTTTCAACACGCGGCTAATTCAATAAAAATACCGAATGATTGACATTACTGACAACATACACAGTCCAGTCGTATTTTCACCAAGCATCGGGTCGAACTATGCATCTGTACGTTTTCAAAAGAAATCATATGACTCCCGTTCCGATGGGATAAGTCACAATTTAGGTGAATAGTCTGAGTAAACTTTGCCAGTCATTGCAAATAGGACAACGCGCAAATCAATGATAGAGGGTAGGTTCATAATAGTGCGTATATTTAGCAGGTACGGTATTTTTGGCAATACGTCATCTGAGATGTATCACTACCTTAGACTGAAGAAACATGAGTTAACACACTCCTGCATATTTGTTCAGCTTTCCCGTCATTTATTCATACGGGTTTTGACCACAATTACTTCTTTTTAAAATACTGTACTAACCTTGTTTGGCAAAAGAAGCTGGTGTAGACCCACTCATATGCCCCTAGTCCCAACCGTTTGTCCAGCAAAAGAGGTAGTTATAGAGTTTTGGTGGGTGAGGAAATAGGATAGGCAGAGAAGGAAATTTTTAGAAGTAAGTGTAAAGTAAAAAAATATAGTCAAAATTGCTTCGCGCGGCCACTGGAAGTAAGTTGTTTCGCACGTAAATTGAGGGTGTGCGCGGTGCTCCGCACCACGGACTATACTAATCTTACTCCAGAACGGTAAGTTGAACCTCATGTAAGTTGAATCAGACGACCTCCTAACTACCATTTCAATTTTTGAGGAAATAAACGAAACCTGCAATTTTATAATCGGGTTTTTCCGCAGTAAGTTAAACGATAATACAGATTAGGAAAATCTACAGTTATAAATCAACACAACTTCTACATACCGTTAAATAAAAATGCATTGAGCATTTATTAAAGTAAATTCTACTGTGTGTCATAATTCCCCACCCATATAACCTTATAACTACCGTTTTCGTTGGAAAACATGCAGGGAGTAGGCATCAATGAGTGGCCCTGCGGAAGCTACTGTTGCCCCTTGTTTTTGTGGCCAAAAAAGTGTTTCTTCCGAAATTTGTTACTCTGTTATCCGGGGTTAAAAATCACCGTAACCAATATGTGTGAATCCTCATATATTCCTAGGAATACAGTGAGTGAATAGACTCCGCGCCTTCATGTTACTTTACCTCCTTATATGAGTCACCTTTACATAGGTATTAAACAACGGAGCTTTAGCAAGCTGAAGAAATGCGGTGATTGCGGCTTGATTGGAGTGAAATTAGACTCACTGGATCTACTACACTATCTGACCGTTCCCATACCTGACACAGGAAGAAAGTCGAGATCGGATATGGGGGAGGGCGCAAATGGTGTATGCGAAAAACATTCCAACACACGCCAAAACAACACAGCCCTGTTAGGTAGGCTCCCACGTAGGAGCGCCATAAAGGCTACACTAAGGAGGAGTCAGTTTAGTCTGACTCTCAGTCCGCAATAAGCCACTCCACTCAACAAGACACACACTGGGTTGACTGTGGAATCCGAGTTATCCTGTCAGTTGGCAAACCTCGAAGCCACGACATTTGGCCCACCGTGATAGCTTTAAGCGATCGAGTCTTCTTCTTCTTCTCAATTGCTCCCTGGGACACGGATGTTCGCTTGTATTAGCTTTAAGCTCATCAGGGTGTTCTTGTTGCGGAAAAAAATGCGCTTAGGGTCTGCCTCAGTCCCTTTCCACAGCCTAGCTGATCGGTCGCCCGAGGTGGGATGAGCGCAATGGGCAATGTGAATTGTCTGACTCAAAAAACGTGCCGTAATGCGAAGATGGTGAAATCGTTTTTTAAAGTTGCAGTAACATCAACAGTACGCATTATAAAATAAACTTCAACTTTCACTGCAAAGCATGAGGTGGGGAACGTTAAGTGCTCAATAGCTTTGATTCTACAACAGCTTGTGGATTTTCCACAAGGTTATGTACATCCTAAAATGACTCTGCTTATGGCATATTCTCTACGTTTTCAGTCATTCTAACTCTGACGGTCATCAAGGACATAAAACACAAACATACAGCTACACAAATAAGACATTTTTGGGTTCACTTGGTTCACGTGTTGAAGCTGCATAAGCGTCTGTACATTCCGCTCATAAATAGGGCTACTATTAAAGTATTATTTGCAAAATGCAAGTAGTATTAGTTTTACAAATAAGTCTGCCTACCGTCAAAGGGGTTTTTGTTAAGGTTCCGATTCTCATGAGGATGCGATGAATCCATATAATTATCCAAAGGTTTGAAGGACGGCGTCTAAACGCGTAGTTGCAGGAGGTCGTTCCACCTTAAAAAATTCAGTTCGGAGGTTTAACCTGTACATGTCTTATGCACAGCTTCATTGTGTGTCCACGGCAACCTTGGCTCAAATCCATGAGGCAGGATCATCTCTTTTCTGCCTGTTTTGTTACACAACGTTGAACTTTTATGAACCATGGCTATAAGGCCTGCATGCCACAGTGCAGGTGATATTGGATTAGGGGTCCCTAGATGAAAGCAATGACATCTTTGTCGAAAGCAGCAAACATCCTTTTAAATGCAGTGCTGCGATGGCTTCAGCTTGCGGTTTCTCCACTCACCGAGGTCGCTCTGTGAAGTTTCTATGGGAAGTTGAGGCCGTTCAATTAAAAGGGCCCAAGCCATCAGTTAAAAGGTAGTGAGCCTGTCGTGGGTGAATGATGGCAGGCTTTTGCACACTGAAACCAAGGAGATCACGGATAGGACCTATCATTTAAATTAATTGGCACTCCCTAGGAGCGAAGATAATTGATGAGTCATCACCTGACGCATTTTGGCGCTGCAAATCTTATATTCATTTAAACATGAGTGGGCGCATCTCGGTGCGCTGGTCTTCTGTGGCGTGCAACAGCGCTCCCCTTTGTTGTGACCTAACCCTCCCACGGAGTCATTTAGTCGGGTTGCACTACGGTTGGGATTCTGCTTGTCGAGCCCACAGCATGCCCACAGTGGCAGGTACGCCTTTGGCATACAAACTGCAACGTAATTTGCATTGGCTTCTTCTTTAAGTGACTTCTGGCATTCTATCAGATATGCTCTCTTGCGTTTGGTGACCATGTCACGCGTGCGACTCACGAGAGTTCGACGGCCCCTCTCAACGACGACGTCCACGAGTTTCAGCGACTTTAAGGCAGACGCGGTGCTTATAGCTGGATTAGGTAAATGTATATTCGCCGGATCTACCGCACTCTATGACCACTCCCACACATAAATCCTATGTCAAGACAAAAATCGAGATGACCGGAGATGCGGGAGGGCGGAGGCGGCTGGCGCGACCAACACTTAACGCACACACCAACAGCATACCTCACTAGGTAGGCTGCTGTGTGCGCCATAAAGGCCACATTTTCAAAGAATCCATTCCGGCCTGACACTTAGCTCGCTATAAGTCGTTCTAGTCAACAATACACACTAGGCTCACTGCGGTGTCAACGTTAGCCCATCAATTGACAGCCCTCCAAACCATATCTTTTAGCGCGCCTTGGTAGCTACAAGCACATCACGTTGTTTAAAGTGAGGAAAGATCAAGATCAAGATCAATCTAACTCTGTCCCCCACCCCCAGTTACAGACCCCCGGTAAGCTGATCGGTCACACCAAGTGGGGTGCGCGAATTACTAAAAAAGTAAAAAAGCCGGATTTGAGCAGTGTAGAGCAGGTTTCACAAGAGATGTGACCAAGGGGATGATTTGCAAAGGAAACGAGTATGCGGATGTCTTCTGTCGATGCTGGACGAAATAGTACCTTTGCACACTGCAACAACTTACTAGATGGTTTCGAGCGTCCCGAAATCTGAAAGTTCGTGATGTGGTGCTGGGGTTAGATGAGCATATGCCGCGTACAAAAGTGACCACTAGGAATCACTGTGAGAAGCTTTGATGTTTAAGTTTGCCATGTGAGCGACGGGCGGTGTCGTAAAATGGGACGTTCGAAAGTTTTGCTTACCAGACTGTAGGCAGCAAAAGGACACTACTGAAGCTGATACTCGTGACGGGAGCGTATACAAGCCATTTGCACTAGTGAGTGGTAGTGTAACATAGAGGAGCTGAGCGTAGGTATGATATCAGAAGCAGAAGTAAAAGGTACGTGGAGAATTGGCAAGCGATTTTATTTTTGACTATGACCACGTCCATCTCCGTGGTGATTATACGTGACCTACATACGGTTGTTCCCTTCCCCCAGTCATGCTGTCCCACCCCGTCCCCCTCTCGTTCAATGTCCACTGCCTCGCACATGCAGCTGTTTGTGACCTGAAGACCTTTTACTCACTTGCCCGCGCACTGCCGCACGCGTGCAAATAGTCGCAGACGCTGGAACAAGTCACGCCCCCATGCCCTGGCCAGCCTTGCCTTGCCCCCCCCCCCCCCCCCCCCCCGCCCTGCAACCAACGTGGCTGAGACCATTGTACACGACACCCCTTTTGGGCAAGGTAGCTCACCAATCGCACACCACATGAAGTGGTTCCAAAGCATTGGCCTACCTCTCTCCCTCACGCACACCCTCCCAGGCCTGTCTTCGCTCTACACACGTGCGGCATGTTTGAACGTGCGTTATTCCGTTGCCTAGATTTAGGCGATATTTGGTCGAATCCCCTTGTTATTGATCATGTTTATCTGTTGTTAAGGTTTGAACATGGTTTAGGAATTGACGTAGGCGTTACTACTGGATATTTACTGAAGGCTTACAAGATAGCCAATAAAAAGATTAAATAAATTCTCCAAAAGAGGAGTAGAACCATGGCGAATAATTAATCCTGCGCAATGGCCAAGTGAGGACGAAATCCTCTATGCTAGCCGTCTGTAGGCTCGCATATGAGAGAAGTTCTCCAATAGATCTCTTGGTAAACTTATCGGGAACATCATTTCCTCCTGAAGTGTTTCATAAATAGACGATTTCGTTCGCTAGTGTATTCAGAGGGCATAATTTTGTAGCTCACTCAACGGAGCAGCGCCTCTGGGGAGAGGATCGAAGCGCTTCAGATATGCCGGATTAATTATAATGTACAGTATGGCGATTCTTGCATGCAAAGTTCATGAGGAAATTTAAATTGGTTGTTAAGCATATATTTCGATCGGTTATTTTGATCAACTGAGGGAATTTAATAATTAGAAAGGCTTTAGTTTGGAAAACTGTCCTCTTAGTTAAAGTTATGGAGCGAAATAAGCACTAATTTTGGCTTACTCATGAGTAAGTTTATATCGAAGAAATTTCCTGTGCTATAAGGTACGACAGATCCAATTTTTTTTATTAATATGCTACACGCCATGAAAAAAGTCCAGAAAAAGTAAAAAAATTGGAAACATTATCCCTTCCAGAACTGTAAAATTCTATCCAAAATTGTTCACATCCAAGTGAAGTAGAGTTTGAGCAATCACATTTATTTTCAGTAACAAGCATCAATTTAAGTTTTAAAAATTTTGTTTAGCTAACCTGTGAAGTTGTTTTGCACAAAATACAGTAACAAATTAGTTTTTGTCGCATTTTGTTTTACAGCACCGCTCAGCTTAGCGAAGAAGCAAGTGTCCGCATATGTTACCGCAAAGGTAGTGTAAAGAAGGCCTTATTGAAAGTGATTCATGTAGACATATACTTTTTTGTAAATTATACCTTGCGCTTATGCGACATTAAGAAACGGAATGGACAGAAAAATAATACATAATTCAAAAATAGCCATATATGGCCAGTATTTTTTTGCATTCGCAAGCTTTTAACATACTGTAGAATTAATCCACTTATGCGGAAAATAATCCATTAGAAAGATGAAAGTAAATTCTTTCATTTTCAGTCCAAGTGTATCATTCATTCTCAGGTGACTTTAAAAATTGTTCAATGTCTCCAATTTCATTTTGAACTTACCTTCGAAATAGTTAATGCACACAGACATTCGTCAGCTGAATAGTTAACTAAGGCACTTTTTAAATAGGTAATATACTGTAGAAAATTTATTTATTTATTTTAGGAATAACAATATGCAAATTTCGTTGCGTTTGTTATTTATTTCTCGACAATATGGTTTGTTGTTTTGAAGTATTTTGAAATATGATCCACATGACCATCCTCATAAAAATTAATATCCAAAACATGCTCGAGTGTTGCATGCAGCACTCGACATACTGTAGGTCTGTTCGGCGCGGGGGGCGAGACGCACATTTTTCAGTGCAGCGCGACGTTGCCAGATGTAAGAACTGCCATGTTAAGTTTATTTATGGCCAGGGACGGCTAATTGCCTGTATCAATGTCTTTGGCAAGCACAAGGTTAGGTCGGCTAAATACGTTGTCAAATTCTATGCAGTCTCGAGTATCTGCCGGCGTAGGTACTTGGAGTATCTCGCCCGCAATTTATGGATGACTCAAAATACATGGTCAACGTCTATCGGGTGGCCACTGCCGACCAAAAACTGCGCAGCAATTGCACATGAATTGACTCTCCTAGCAAATTTTTTGCTTATTATTATTACTAATAGGTCCTATTCGTAGGACACATAAGCGGAATTGTCCTAATTTTGCCGATAATTTGCTATTCTGTATGACAGGAAATAAAGCGTGACATAATTATCTTCATGCCATATATTTATATTTGCATTGTACTTTCGACCAAAGAACTGCTTTATATGCTCTTCCTTGCATTAGGAGAGCTACTTAGTTCCGCAAATAATGCATTTTATCAAATTTGAGTAACACTATGCAACAAATTTGCATTTTTATCAACCATGCACATACCAAATGTCATAAATGAATTATCCATGAATGCTCACACTACCCTCCCTTGCATGCCTTAATATTCGACCGACTTTGCCTCATAACTGCTTAGATTGAGACGCCGGGTAGAGCAAGGTAGACATAATGAGTACTTTAACTAGATAAGCGATCGATTTCCCACGGTAATTACTATTTTTATAGTTATCGTAAATAAAAAGCAAATTTTTTAATTAAGCCTTGCATTTTGGCTGGGTTTGGCTTTTTTGTCGTATTGATGATTTAGTGGCTTTCACGAGGCATACTGGATAGCAAAGCCATTTCAGCAAAAATCTGTCAGTGCAGATAAATACGCGAACCTTTATGCCCAATTTGTTTTCTCCCCATTGTATTAAATGTTTCCAATATGTTTCTAAAGATTGACTTACGCCACGTTATCTAAACGGTATGTGTTCTTCGTATGTTAAAGTTTTTATACCTTCCAATACAAAATAATGGTTGCCTGTGCTTCAAGAATGCCACAACACCAGTGGTAGAGCCCAATGAATATTCGATGTATTCCCAACTAATAATATTATTTTATGAACTACGAAGTCATTTGCCAAAGTGTAATCTTTATTGCATGAACTTTCGAGTTTGTTCCTCCAGTTCGTGCTCAGACAAATGAGAGTTGTGCGAAAACATTTAATTTAAAACGATGACTCACACAAGATTCTAAGGGGATCGGTATGTAGGAAGATAATCGTCCTCCGCGTTAAATTACGCGGTCAATGGGGAAAATAGCTGTCATCCGTATGAAGTATGCGAGCACGGAGTAGAAGGGAGGTAATTGTCACCCGCATTTAATCATCCGGTCTATGGTGGCTCTTGTTGCTTGCATCTGTCATTGAGCTAGTTGTTGTTGATATCTTAAACAATATGCCTGTTTATGTATGCCTCGTCTGAGTGCATTAACTCCAAGAGTTCGTGGCCCTACTTAGTTGGACAGGCACCAACAACTTGAGTTTGCGCACATGCAAATAGGTGTCCTGCGTCTGGTGTGTGCATGGCAACCTCCGATTGGTGGTCTTGTCTCCTTACTGATAACTGGTGTTCATATATGCGGGTGGATAGCGCTCTACCGGTTCGACCAAAACAGACTGCATCACAACTGGTACATGATATTTTATAAACGACTTCTTTTGCAGTAAAACGGCCAACCCTGCCCTTAGGTTGCAGCAGGTGGGGCACAAAGTAATAACCGGCTTGCGTGCAATCTGCATCTGATGCTTCGTAGTTGCTATCCGACAACCTCAGATATATTCTTTGCATATAGGAGTGTTCGACAGTTCGTTGGTTTGGCCGATTAGTGGTCGCGGCCCTCTTTTTTGCAGAACTCTCATTTGTCTGACGACGAGCTGGGGAACCAGACTCGAACATTCACACAATATACATTATTCTTTCCCAAAGGACTGAAGCGTTCATTCAATATATCGCTTGGGATGTTAATAGTTCAATAAAATGATTTCAGTATCCAGAAGCTTATCCAAGGAATTTGGCGTCCTGGATTGCTGGCTATTTGCAAAGCAATATCAGGTACTGTTGTAAATCGACCGTTAATATTCTTTACTTTGACGGTTAACACTCTTGTAACTTGCCACAGTTGTTTGATTTATTATAATCAAATGTAGGATTTTATGCGACTTATTAGGACCAAAGAATTATAGCCACATATGCACGCGTTTTATATCAAAAACGGTCATCGGTTTGGATAAATTCGGGTCTGTCTTTTGTTTATATAGTGTCATCCTCAACGTACTGGAGAAAGAAGAATCGGCCTAATTATCCTTGATCCGAGGTAACGGGTTATTCCATCTTTGCTCTGGCCGGAAACATTCAATTTACTACGAAGGTGTTGATCACCTATCTGGTACCACCTTACTATTACAGTCAACATTAGAAACGGTCTACTTAATTATGAGCTCAGCACTCTTAGTTCACTGGTCCAACAGTAGCATTAATGATAGTAGTAGTAGTAGAAGTAGTAGTAGTAGCAACATTGACAAGGGATAGTGTGTTTATTAGGAATAGTGGAAATTAGTATAGCTGTATTAGCTAGATGCAACTAAACTTGGTAACTTGCGTAATTTGAGGAATTATGTGTGGATTGCGTATGCGACCTCTTAAAGAGGACAAGGCAGTAGAAACGCTCCGCTCGCTGACAAAAGTTGGCTTCGCGATAGATTTCAAAAAGAGTGGATATTTCCATGTTTTAACCCTCAAACAAACCCTCACATAAAGCCAAACTGTAGTCTTAATCTTAACTCTAAACCAACGGTTAACACCAGCGTCTTAATATAACCAAAACGACGACCTTAAACCCAATCTTAAAAATAGCCCTTACCTTCATCCTGATTCTAAGCCTAATTTTCTCGGAATTTGACGCACGGCTACTTAAGGTCACCCAGACGCGAACACTGCTCACTCCGTAGTCAACTAGCGAATAGGCGTTGGGAGCTCGCGGGTGCAGAATCTTGCTCACTTTTCAGCAGTCGATAACTTACAGTAGGTTACCTATTGCATGAACTAGAAGGATTTTTACAAGTAACTCCTTGTTACTCAAACGCAGCCCAAGCTGTGGCCCCTAGAGTCTTACAGCTTTTTCATCAAAGCGGAAAATTCCGAAAGAGTGGAAATCGGCTGTATTAGCTAAACTTAAGTTTTCCCTCTAGAGGAAGACTGTTCACGCAAAACCACCGAGTGGATAATGCAGCACAAGTACAATTAGACGAAAAACTAATCCTTTTGTAAAGTTTTCTGATGCATATGCTCCCATATTACGTGCAATGTAAGGTATGACTGCTAACGAACAGACCAAATTTCGAATATGTACTCCAACACGTTTCAAAAGAATTGCTAGTATTTTTTCTTTTGTTTATGAATTGCTAGAGTTACGTTGGACTAAAGCAACCACTTTTTCGCTTGATATGCCCCATTGAAAGATCACAGGAGCAAGATATTTCGTGAGCTAATGTGCAGACATGCCGGTCAGTGACTTATAAATTAAAATGGAGTTTTCAGCTACAATTTTAAACGTACCATATTTTGTGCATGAAAAGTATGCTTTCACCACATTCTATCATAACAATTTTTGGATTTCAATTACGAAAAAGTTCAGATCTTTCTTTAAATGCTAAGTAACCCTTTATGATTTTAAGTAGCTTGGGCTGATTGACCATGAATAATGACTATGGGCTACATGCTCACCAAAACCTTCAAAATAAGGTAATTTTAAAAGCATTCACCTAAATAAGGAACAATAAGCATTATTTCTTATGTAGAAGTCTGTTTAGGTCATAGTTTCAGAATCACCCAAACATTTCAACTCACTGCCAAAAAAAATGAACGTCCACAAAAAAGTAAAGAATGCATATGCCTAGGATTGATTAAAAAATTGGTAAAAGTAGCTTATGTAGCCCACCTCAGGTACCCTAGTCCCAGCCAGAAAAGAAAATTTTCAGAAGTGTAAAGCGAAACAATACAGTCGATGTTTCTTCCTGCGGTCACTGGGAGCAGTTTTTTCCCCATGTATATTGACTATGCTAATCTAACTATAGAACAGTAAGTTTTACCACAGGTAAGTTGAAAAAGATGACCTCCTAACCACCATTTTGATTTTTTGGGAAATTCAAGAAAGCTGCAATTTTATAATCGGAATTTTCCGCAATAAGTTAAATTATTATGCAGATTAGTAAAATCTACAGCTATAAATCAGTAAAATTTCTAAATACAGTAAAATAAAAATGCATTTAGTATTTATTAAAGTATATTCCACTGTGTGTCCTAAATTTCCCGCACAGAAAACCCGATAAACACAGTTTTCATAAGAAAACATGCAGCTTATAGGGTTTAATGATAAGGGCTACATGAGCTACTGCTGCCAAAAAAATTCTATGACAAGTTACCAATTGAAAAATCACTTTATTGATATGTTTTGCGTCGAATATCTGCCTACTTTATTTTTCTTTAGGAATAAATGAAGATCGGAATGGGAAATTTTGGCTTTTTTGGATTTCCCTTAAAATAAAGAATACAGCTTCTATAATTAATGAAAGAACTGACTTTTCGATGTATAACGCAGCAGTTGTCAGTATAATGTTTTACGCCTAGGCTCAATTCTAGGATAACAAAATCAGGGCACAGTGGCAAAATATCAATGACGATTTTGAGAAAACTAAAAATCTTCCGCCCGTTCCTGTACAAGTTTTTTATCCACTAATTCTGCACTATCGATAAAAAAATTTGGGCATGTTTTGCATAAGGCTTGAGCGAGAAAATTGACGGCATGTTTTGAGTGTTTGCATTTATAAGTTTTTATAGTCATTATTTTCGACGGCGTATAGCAAATAACAGCCTTTTAAGGTTATCGCTCAAATCTATGGCAAAGAACTTGGCGCATTTGCAAAATAGCACTTTTTAAACTTAATTCGCCCTGCCTTTGCAAAAAATAATGAGTGATCTCATAATTGCATTAACCTAAAGTTCATGAACGCAACACAAAATTGCATGTTCTCTAAACATATATATTAAAAACCTTGCTCTTTTTATTGATGTTCTCATATAGTACAACGCGCAAAAGGCGTTCTTTTTCGCGGAATTTAATGGCATAGTAAATTCCTTGGATGTCAACAAACGTTGAATTCGGCCCCCATTCCATCCCTAATTGTCCCCACTATACTGATCTGAACCGAACTCTTTTATAGTAGACAGCATTTTGTACCTCAAGTCAACTGAATGAGCAAAATAGACCAAGTCAAATACGTGTAAAATCATCCTCCCAAATTTTGAACTTTGCATTTCATCAGATATACTATCTACTGCTGCAGTCTGTGCTCTTTGTATTCTCTCAGGTGTGAATAAATCAGCGCAAATAAACAGCTAGAAAAAAGTAACCGTCAAATTTGTATCAATATTAGGGATATACTTTATGGATCTCTGACTCTGACATGTCAGATACAGCTCAGCTGAGACATATTAAATGTTTTTCAATCACATTAAATGAAGACTTCATGTCTGTGTCTTAAAGTGGACCAAGCACATATATGACTGGGGTACGGTCTTTGGGGGAAGGTACGTCCAAATTCTTAACGTTTGTTTGCAGTAAGTTTATGATGATATTAAGAGTCATCATAGGCTTGTAGTGGATTTGCCATTGTGGTCGTGATTATTCAAAAGTATACCCGAAATAATATATATTTGCACCTGACTGGCTGAAGTCAGCTAATAAGCCAAAAATAGCTATTCCAGTTCCCCTTGTCTTTCTCCACAATGTATTTCTGCCTTTAAAGTATGTTTAACCGCGTGTCTCAGAGGCAGCAGTGACTTAGGACACCACAGCTGCTTCACCTTCAGATATCTGGTAATTTTTAAACACTCCACATTTTTAGACTGAATTACATTAGTTGGAACTTGCGCCTCATCCCGTAATTCATTCTGTCCCCATTAGGACAATTAATCTGCCTATCCTGCTCACACACACAAACTGAACAGATGTAAAAGCTTTCCCAAACACAGCAACTGATTCCACCCCGCCGCCCCATGCCTAGTCTACAACTACACTTGTCAGCAGTCCGCGAAGCTGAGTCTCCGCACTATCCCAGCCAAAGCGAGCTTGGATAGGGGATGAGCAGAGCAGTAGGACAAATTAGTATAGTCAATTCAAGAGCACGTAAGTACCTCCTGAGAACGTGAATTTGGTGAGAAATTAACCGATGCGTGAGAAGCGGGGGGACGCTGGCCGTCAGCAGACTGCTGTTGCTCCTGTTACTTGTGGCTTGGTGTCTTGGTCTGTTTCTGCCACAGACGCACCACGTGCGCCCATGTGTTTCCCACCCCGCTCCCCCGCTGACCCAGCGACAGTGTTGTCTCGTGCAGCAGAGTGGGTCCGTAACAATGGCCATCGCTACCACGGCGGTTGGGGGGGGGGGAGGGTTACAAACCTTGCCCCGTGTTAGTGGGCCTGCCCATTGACGCGTCCTACCAAGACCGGCTGTGACACAAGTGCGGGGAGAGGGGAGGGGGCGACTACGAAGCAACGCGCAACGGCAGCTCG
>JAYGXS010000009.1:20463570-20502721 GCA_036362985.1 Ligula intestinalis | reverse complement strand
TGACCAAGCAGTCACACCACACAGTTCGAGCTCCAGGCCCACTGCAGAAAAGGTGGCGAAAACCTCTGCTAAGGGCACACGACACCGAGAGGATCATGAATACTGTCTAGTTGTACAGGGGCTAAAAGAAGCCATTTCAGACCGCTCAAACGACCAGAACGATCCGAACTTGGTTTCCTTTAACGATGTCTTGAGCGATCTGTTCCCGCCAGGTAAAGAATTTGAAGTGCTCAAGTCATTTCGTATCGGGAAAAGGCCGGCAGATACTGCAGAAATGACCCGACCCAGACCGCTAAAAATAGTATTTAAAAACAAGGAACATGTTCAGGTAATCATGTCTAAAAAAACTAACCTTTGTCACGCGCATAAAGAGGTTTTTTTCAACCGGACTACTCCCTGGAGGAACGGCTGAAACGCCGAGAACTAGTAGCGGAACTACAGTCGAGGAACAAGAATGGCGAGGTAGGCCTGAAAATCTTCAATGGGAAGATAATTCAGAAGATAATATTGAACCAAACCGTAATACTCCGAACGACGGTCAGGAAGTGACCGTCACAACCGGGTTACACCGTACAAAGAAACTAAAGTGCATGTACACCAATGCACAAAGCCTGCTCTCCAAATTAGATGAGCTTAAGATTATTACGTGCCAACTGGAACCAGACGTCGTCTGCATAACAGAAACATGGTTGTCCACGAAGGTAAGCGACCAGGAAATTGCTCTCCCTGGGTTTCAAGCTTTCCGAAAAGATAGAGTCGGGCGTCCAGGTGGGGGTGTGCTAATCTATGTTAGACACGGCCTGTTCGTGTCCGACAAGTCCGAAAACCTTTCGGGTAATACAGAGGCAATAGGGCTCACCGTTTGAACACCAGGGTCACAGACCCTTGACATCATGGCGGTCTACCGTCTACCATCGAGCAACCAACAGTCAGACAATAGTCTGATAGAAGGAGTCGAAGAAATTGCTAGGAGATCCGATGTCATGGTCATGGGAGACTTTAACGCCCCCCATATCGACTGGAATGTGAGTTCTGCGCCCTGCTCAGAAGTAAATTTCGATCGACGACTCCTGCGCACAGTACAGGCATCTTTCCTAACGCAACACGTCCTATATCCGACCAGATTACGCGAAGGGCAACAAGCTAATTGCTTAGACCTAGTACTTACCAAAGCACCTGATAGCGTGGACATTGTAAATTGTTTACCACCTCTCGGAAAAAGTGATCGCGTAGTGCTACAGTGGGAATATTCACTCTTCTCTGTGCCCGATCGTAGTGCGGTAACCAGACGCAGCATATGGAGAGGGGACTTTACACAAATGAAAACCACAGTGAGCGAGATAGACTGGAACGTACTATTCACCGGGTGCGTTCTCGATGATTGGTCGGCATTCAAAGCCGTATTACACGGACTAATTACCGATTTCTGTCCTATCACGGTAAAGAAAGTAACAAGTAGGCCTCGATGGCTACCGCCGACGCTAAAGAGGGAAGTAAACCGCAAAGGAAAGCTGTTCAAAATCTATCGCAGAGAGAGGACCCCCGAATCGTACAATAGGTATAAGGCACAGAGAAACAAGGTTAAGAGCCTGATACGAATTAGCCGACAAAACTTCAAGAGTAATCTAATAAATCGTGCAGTAGGAAACCCAAAGCTTTTCTACAGCTACGTTAGGCAATGTACTCGAAATAGAGACCCTATTCCTCTGCTAAAAACAGACGACGGTGTAGAAATTTGCGAGATTAACAAAAAGGCGGAACATCTATCCTGCTTCTTCCAGTCGGTCTTTACGAGAGAGGCTGAGTTCACCGCTATTAACTGCAGTGTGGGTTTGATCCAGACCATAGACTCGGTTGCACTCACGGAAGCTACCGTTCTGCGAGAACTTCTACAGCTTAAAGAAACGAAGTCTTCAGGTCCGGATGAGATACCTGCAAAGCTATTAAAAGAGCTAGCCATAGAGTTGGCGGTACCCCTGTACCTTATCTTCCGAGCTTCTCTTAATACTGGACAAGTGCCACCCGATTGGAAGACAGCGTGGATCTCACCCATCCACAAAAGTGGAAGTCGGGTGACCGCAAATAACTATAGACCGGTCAGCCTCACCTCAATATCCTGCAAGCTTATGGAACGCATAGTCAAACGCGAGCTGATGCACTTTTTGGAGCAACATCAACTTCTTTCTGATAAGCAGCACGGATTCCGCAGGGGAAGGTCCTGCTTGACCAATCTGCTCTATTGTCTAGAACAATGGACCCGAGCGATCGATGAAGGGAATACGGTGCATACAGTCTTCGTAGACTTCAAGAAGGCGTTTGACACGGTGCCCCATCAACGTCTCTTATACAAGCTCAGCCACATAGGGGTAAGGGGGAACCTTTTGCAGTGGATAGCAAACTTCTTGACTGGTCGTACCCAGACCGTATGTATTGGCGAACAGCGGTCGGCGGAGGTAGCAGTTGAGAGCGGGGTTCCACAGGGATCTGTTCTTGGCCCTATTCTCTTCCTTATATATATTGATGACTGCATAAGCGGACTAGACTGCGAAATCGCAATGTTTGCTGATGACATAAAACTTTGGAAGGTCATATGCAACCAAGACCATGAATTAAACCTCCAGGCGAATTTGCATAGACTGGAGCAATGGTCGACACTTTGGCTCATGCCATTCAATGTGGCAAAATGCAACCTAATGCGCTTTGGTAGAACCAGCACTACGCCTCGGAGGGCGTATTACCTGAATCACACGCCGCTGCCAGAGGTTGAGGCTCAGAAAGACCTGGGGGTGTGGTTCACGCCTTCACTGAAGCCATCACTCCACGTCCTGAAAGTGGCTAAATCCGCAATGTCGAGCTTGTATCTAATCAAGCGAGCCTTTGCTAAGTTTGACAAAGCTGTATTTGGCAAGGTATTCGGCACGTTCGTGCGACCTCAACTGGAATTTGCCATCCAAGCCTGGAGACCTTGGACAGCCAAAGACAAAAAAACCTCGAAAGGGTACAAAGACGCGCAACAAAATTAGTACGAGGCCAACGGAACCTCCCTTATGAGACCCGATTGGTAAATCTTGACTTGTTTCCTCTGGATTACAGGCAGATACGTGGGGACCTAATCCAGGCATTTCGCATGTTGCGTGGTCAGGATTGCTGCCTCCAAACAAATGAGTTCTTTCAGCGGGCCACCACCTCTAGGCTGCGAGGACACCCCCTCAAATTACGTGTGACTGGGGCAAGACTTGACCCAAGAAAATTCTTTTGCTCGAAGAGAGTAATCCAGGCATGGAATGCCCTTCCTGCGGATATTGTCATGTCCCCTTCCGTGGATGTCTTGAAGGTAAACCTAGACCGATATAATGAGTATCGTCACGATTAAGTACTCCAAATCCAATCACTGAACTATTCCGATTCTAAAAATTGAAGCGCTCTACATCCAAACCCTGAAATGCTAGAAATGCTATAAATATATACTAATAGTAACTTGTAAGTAGTATTATTATTAGTAATTAACCAGATGAGTTTCTGAAATTATCTACGTATGACGTCTCTACTCACTATGCGATCTGCGCCGATCGTGTCTGAGGACGCACCTACCGCACCTATGGTCCTATGCTATGCGGCCCTGTCACACCCTTTCTCGTATCGACCGACTGCTGACAACGTGGTGGGTTCCTCGGCTCTTGGCACAGCAAAGGCGTATCATGGTCGCATCTCCGGTCTTCGGGACGTTCTCGTGACTCCGAGGTCTCCTCCTCGTATGGTCCTTCGGGTGTAGATATTACTCATCATGGACGCCATGGCTACCGTCAACATTCACAGAAGCATCATGCCCCTAACATTCACATGCTTCCCCACGAGCGACAGTTTTTCTCCTAAAAACCAAAAATGACATTCCATTTTGAATTATGAGCCAGCCTTAGGAGTTTTTTCACTGTCTGCTATTCTTCCTCAGTTACACTGCTGGCTCGTGTAAACTGCGTGTGAGTTTATTACTTGAAACAAGCGAGTAGTCGTTTGAAACTGTGTCAATGACTTCTTTAGAATGTTCGGCTTTGCCGATGCATTTCTTAAATTCTATGTACCAAGAGGGAGTTCAAAGGTGTTTGCCTATATTTCCTTTAATAAATTTGACTTGACTTGACTATTTATACCGACGGTTCGGAGATAGATGGATGCAGACAGGGAGGTGCGGGGGTCGTGGTAACAAAATGAAGTTGGAATAACTACTCAACACTTTCAACGTCCAGGAGAAGGGGCACACGCTACAGCTCATCCTTTGATGCCGAGATGCTAGCCCTCCTGACGGCGGTGGAATGGCTAGAGCACCCACCCGAGGATTGGAGTTCTGCCAAAATCCTGACTGACAGTAAATCCGCTGTAGATGCCTTACAGAACTTCGGGACGGGAGATGATCTTAAGAAACCGTTGGTACAACAAGTGATGGATGTTCTGGAGAGAGCCACAACAGGAAGGAGGGTGGAAATTGCATGAATTTCCAGCCACGTCGGTATCCCCGGCATTAGCGGCCAGGACTGAACCGGACGGTAGACTGACATCCTTTGTGGCAACGATGAAGGAATTCAGACGAATGACACCTAGGCCACATATGACACATAAACGCGGCCGAAGAACGTATACGGCCCCCATCAACTGGGATGAAGAAAAGAAAATGACTTGGATAAATAGAACGACCTTAGTGAGATTTAGACCGGACATTGTCCAAAGCTGAATCACATCAGGAAGTGGTAAAATCTGACTGATGATTTCACGTGTGCAGCATGTGGAGAGGAAGAGACCAGCGAACACCTGATGGAATGCGCAACCGAGATGATCGCCAGAGTTCTGGAGTTTGGTATCGACTACAGACTGAGAGCGCCGATCGACCTAACCGTCCGAAGACCCTCTGCCACAGTCAGGTATCTGAAAAATATCCGGAAGTCGTGGTTCTAAAGCTACTCACCTTGCAATTGATCTTGCAACAACAGCAACAGCAACAACAACTCCCAACAGGGCCCGATGTCAAGACAACGGTCAAAAAGACCGAAGATGGGGGAGAGCACAAGTAGTGGGCGCGAAACACACTGCAGCACGTGTCATAGCATGTGTTGGCATGTATTTGGTTGGCTCTTGCCTGGGAGTACTATAAAGGCCGCATGAAGAAGGAACTATTGAGCTTAACTCTCAGTCCACAGTAAGGCCACTCCACACAACAAGATACACACTAAGCCGACTGCGATGTCAAAGTTATCCCCTCAGTTGTTTACCCTCCAATCCGCGGCTTTTAGTGAGGAAATTAAATGCGCTGAGGGTGGAACTCACCATCTCGTCCCCCGTCGGCAACAGATGCCCGCCTAGCTGATCGGTCACCTGAGGTGGGATAAGACACACTCTCACATAGACGAGAGTTCGACCATTGATATGGACGATGTCTACCGTACGTGCCCAAACAGGATGATGCGGGGGCGGCGAACTGCGCGTAAAAGAGTTTTAAGTGATAGTAGACTTGCGCTGCATCTAATGCACACCCTCGCTTCCTGCGTCCAAATCAAGACACAGTTATGAACACCAGTGGTAAAACAACGTCCCCACCCCCTTGTTCAGAATCTGTTATTGGCAAACAAACTAAATGCAGCATGCCCTCGTGACAGTCCAGCGGATCTACCACACGGTTCGTTCAGAAAGCATAACAAGCACACAATTTTCGCAGACTATACCTAGTTCCATTCGATCACACGGGAATTCACAATAGCTAACCGAACCACATTAAAAGTACAGTAATCATTCAGTGCAATTTGCCAGCTTCCCAAAACTGAAACATTCCGTACTAACATTTGTCTATTCTTCAACATCATTGGTTGCTAATTGATTCATGCACAATGTTTCCTTTGTAGTACAGCGGTACATACAGAAGTCGCAACAGACCATGCAATTTTCATAACTTTGTATAAGTTTGATCATTACTCGAATATCAATGTGAATGCATTTAGAAAGATTCAGAAATAATAATGAACTGCATCAGGCATATTAGGTAGTTAAAAAAACTATAGGAATTACTAAGTATTTGTAAAGAAAAATAAAATTTTCTCGAATATCCCTTGATTTTGGAGACGTAAAAAAGAACTTCAAATTAGAACAAAAAATTATGATATTGTGTTAAATTGAAAACTTGAAGCAACCACTTTCTGTATATAGAAAAACTTTTTTTAGTCAAGGCATTCTGTTAACCTACGTCTTACTGGATAAGTATTTATTGAATGTCATCAACAAAAGTGTGTAATAATTTTCCTTGTTTTTACTGTCTTTGTTGATACATTTATTAATTCTGCATTTAATCGACGTTTACACCAAAACCTTATTAAATAAGATAGATATAACGAGCATTTACCGAAAAAAAGTGTTTTTTGACATACGTTTTAATGGAGATGGCAACGTTTTTCATATACAGAAATGCCTCAAAACAGCAAAACACATTTTCGAGTGTTAATCTTGTCTGCACTGGAGTTGTGAAGCAACTATTGCTAAGATTCATAAAAAACTTTCCTTTTAAAGGTATACTCTTAGAAATTGCTTTGATTGGATTTTGACTGACGAACTTCTGCGTTTATCAAATTTTTCCAACGTAATGGTGCAGTGAAATTTGAAACTTTTGAGAATTTGTTCAAGTTTCCTGAAGATAAACTATTCAATTTGAGTGGAAATGAAAGAACTTTTTTTTCTCTTTATAATGGATAACCTTCCGCATGATTAGATAAACTTCGTATTCAGTTATAAACTGTCAAATTAAAAAAAACCGGCCATGTACATTGCCATTTTCTGAACTTCTTATTAGACTTTCGTCTGTTCCGTTTATAAATAAAGCAAAGGTGAACGTAAAGTATACAAAAAACCACATTTCTTCACGATTTACATCCAATAAGGGCTTCTTTGTCTTCACTTCGCAAAAACATGTTAGACATTGGGTTTCTATTGAAGAACATTTGAGGCTCATTGGTGCATTCAAACAAATACTCTGTTGTTATTGCATTTTGTGCAAAAAGACCTCACGGAATAGCTAAATATAATTTTTAAAATACAAACCGTCAATGTTACTGCAAGCAAATTTGGTCCCTTTAACTTGGCTTCACTTCAACCTGAACAATTTTGGATAAAAATATTTTGCAGTTCCTTCCTAGTATCATCAACATTAAAGTACAGTTTGGTTTTCCCTTTCGTTATAGCATAGGAAATTCCTTCCATATGAGACCAGTCCGAATTTCCCCAAAACTTATGGCCATTTCTCTTAATAAAACTAACTTCAATAACAATTTACCGAAGTTAAAGACTTTCGCAGCATTCAATAAACTGAATGAATCCAAATAGTGTTACTAAATATACGCTTAAGTACCAGGTCAAATTTCATTATGAACGTTGCATGGTCATTAGCTACTACTATATATAAGATTAAAGTCTAAACCTGTAAAAAGCAGTGTCTGAGAGCTTGATGGCGCAACGTTCAATGCACAGAAATCGAGCTATAGCTTAGATAGAAACCAGGTAAAGTGAGCGCAGCTTGCTATAACTGTAGGCTTATCTATCAGGATGGTCACAAATTGGTGGTTGCATAAAAAGTGAAGGGCTCTATATCCAATGTGCACTAGTATGCACATGAAGGTTTTGGTGCTGTCGCCTATCACCGAAGGAAAATCCCTAGAAAAAAATAGGATGATCTTCTCTGAGATGGTTAAGACATGAACTGTAGGCGAAGTAAAACACGTCACCTTCCCTGATGAATCATCCCACGCGCCTTTTTGATCACTGCGCCCGATCTCGCCAATGAAACGAGTGGTGCAGCCGAAGGCGGAGCAGGACAGATGACTTCTATTAGCTGTCAGGTGAGCGATCATCGACTGTCAATATCTCTAGATCTAAACCGGCAAGATAAACATTTCAGGGCTGAATGGTTAGAGCGTTAGACTTCTAATCAAAACGATTGTGAGTTCGATCCTCGGGTGGTGCACCACATGGCTCTGGGCATGACTAGCCTACGATGGCAAATAGGCCAGAAATAGCCATACCAGTCTCTGTGGTCTTTGCCGGCAATACTGTTAAATGACTTGTTGGCTGAACAGCAATCGGCTGCATTGGAGAGCCTAGAGAGGGTGAGGCCAATAGTCAGTAGGAATCCATTCTCAATAAATGTTAGCATATTAGTTCGCATACGAGATCCCCTGTGTGCATCCCAGCTGAGTGGGTGCAGGTAAGATGACTTAGTGGTGACTTATATTATCGCAGATATAGACTTGCGCTGCATCTAACGAACTAAATCTCTCGCCCTATTTGGGCCCGGTGTTGTAGATGCCATTGTAGCCTATATCTCAGTCCACCAGTCTACACACCCAAGCGCACTGGGTGTACTGCGATGTCTGGGTTTAGTTTTAGTGTCCACGAAAAGGCAATCGCGCCTTGAACCTTAAAACCGTCAAGTAAGCAGCAGCGGAGGTATGCGTAACTTAAAGATACATGCATATTAAAGGCATTTTAGTAAATTGATAAAGTGCCTGGTACTGTAAAAATAACGGACTTGCTTAAATCCATCTTTATCCGGTATTCGATATTAAAAAAGTTCAACCGAAAAACGTTTATGTGGTTAAGGGAGTGAGGGTCTATTTATGGACATGGAACCGGATACACTTGTAGGAGCCTGCCCCCCAGCGCTGCCATGATCACTCATTCTGCCTGCTCTGTCAACGTGGCCAGTCAATCGATTTTTGGCGCATCACTGATAACTGGTTCACACTGGAGTCGCCTCGCCACTTGTGATGACTGATTTACTAAGCATGGATTGGCAGTCAAATCAGTCAATCGGTTTTTGCGTACCGTTGATTACTAGTATGCGCCGGATTAGTGGTCAGCGCTGGCAGAAACACACTTCGCACTAAGCCCATTCAACAAGCAAGGTGGAAATTACTCGGTATTTCGCCCTGGGGCGCGGTGGACGCGAGGCTGTGGCGCTCTCTCTTTCGCTCCCCATGGTCGAATTCCACCCCAGTCCGAGCCAACCCTTCTGCTAACTCTTCTCCTACTTATTCTGTACAGAATACAATCTTCTTGGATTCCACGACTTCTATCTTATTTCTAAGAAACCGGACCTGGACGATTGCACTAGTTAGGGTTTAACTGGCTTAGTCATTACCCCTTTGCGATACACCTCCTGGGAGTTAGCGACCGTAAGCCTGTAAAATGTGCCTTCCTATAATGTTGGTTTACAATAAGATAATTGGCAGGTTTCGATAATGTCCTATGCTTTTTATTTGACAGTATAATCATTTTATGCAGAGGACTCCTTTAAACTCACACTACGCACAAGTATGTCAGGGGTTATTCTTAATAATTTCATCTGGTATTCAGATGAGATTAAAATCCTTGCCCTTATTATTGAATCCTAGACGAAATTACAACGAGAATGTTAATCCAAATAGACCTTACTTCATAAAAAGGAGTAAAATTACTATTTCAGCATCTAGGAAAGCGCTGGTAAACCATTATGCAGGTGCAATGATCAGTTTCTGATATTACTTATTAAACTCTTACTTTCAAGCTCAATAAAATCACGGTCTTCCGAGAAGCAATGCCTAAAATATTGAAGTATTGTACTGCAAAATTATGCAAGCAATTAAAAATATTCTGCTCACCTGAATTCACCTAAATAACATAAGTGACTGGTGTAAGTCATAGAACTAGTTCATGGTTTTTGAAGTCAATCTAGCACACGCATTTAGATTCGTCAGAACTGCAAGGTTTTCATCTAACTAACAGCGATCCGCGTACCTGTGTGTTTTATAAATCAGTAATTCAAAATTTGCTGCAAAATTTGGGAAAGCCTCCTTCAAAAAACTGATGCCATTGCTAAAATATAAACTGAATAAAAATATGGTACCTTTGCTTATGAGTTAAGAGACATGCACTGTGTTTTGAACTTTGAACGATATTTCTGACAAGTACATCCGTTTACATTTAGGTCAATAAAAACTTCGCACGTGACGTCGTTGTTACAGGGTGTGTGAAGAAAGCAAATTCAGCCATAAACCCATGTGAAATTAAAATTCAAAGTAAATTGAGCGGAAAATTTGGCTCGGTTTCACCGTAAAAAGAAACAAGATTGTATAATTCTTGTTGTCGCGCCTAATGACCTTGATATCGCCAAGATGTAACCTCAGTAAAAACAAAGGGTGCAAACAAAAAATCGATGACATAGGCAGCGCTCTTAAAAGACAACAGATTAGCATGCAAAAGCATGATTTCTGTCGCGCCATTTTTGAGCAGAAATATACGGAAAGCAAAAAGAGGGTCAGAGAGACAGGGTAAAATCTGACGCACTTCCAAATGAAGCATAAAGTATTGAAAGTGGCTCTTTAGTGTTCCATAACTTTCAATAAATGCCTGCATTTGCCAGTGTGCACTTTAAGTTGGCAACGACTTAGTCACGGTCAATGACGGCTGGATGACGCATAAATGTGGATCTACATGGTCGTCGACAATCCGATCTGTTGTACTATTGCGCATTCTTCTGCCAGTTTTTTTAGCGAGCATATGCTACTTTCACATTTACCGAGCTGCATAATCTTATAAGCGCATTTCTCTGCAAAAATAAGAAGTGGTAACACAAGAATTAACAATTAACGGAGTTTATTTTGCAAACTTTGCATTATTTATATTCATTTGTTGTCAATTTACTCAAATTAACTAAATTTTAAGTATTCAAACATTCCAAGGTGGATAGCACTCATATCATTTTGTGAAACTGGATGTGACAAGTACACTTTTGTTAAGTTCACTGCTTTAAGCGCATAGCAACCATAACACGTTTCTGTTGCCGAGATTGCCAGGAGTCTGAACGTATATGCCAACTAACATAAATGCAAAGCATCGTTTAGGAAAGGCGATTTAGTACGCTTTCCATTTTTTAAAAGCCATAATTACAGGCATGTGCTTTGTTTTGTAGAAAGCTGCCAGATATTTATCAATACACTGGTGCACTTCAAATCGTACGTGAGGTGGAGTTATCGATCGATGCCCAGGTCAAAATGCAATAAGCACTACTGACTGCCTACTAATAGATTGTACGTTTTATATAGTTATTCCACCGTTACTGATAGAATTCAGCCGACATCTTATTGTCAACTTTTATAAATCCTTCTGAGAGTTTGTTGCCAAATCAATTACCCCAGATTAATAAATATCTTGCCTAGGAAACCTAGAAACGTAAATAGCAAGGATAGCAGCCGCTCCGATGTTCTCCTTCTGAATAGACTAAGGACGTGTGGTTGAGAAGCACTTCAAATGAGCAGTCCAGACTGTCAAGTTCTAGGGGTACCGAAAAGGAGCCCAAAATTCTAAAATGTTGCTGTTGTCCACATTTAATTGAACTTCTTCTGATTCTACTATCAACACACCATTTTTCTAGCCCACATCGTCTTAGGTATCTCACTAATGAAAAATGTACCGCATTCTGGAAACAAGATATGGAAAGCATGTGAACCATCGATTGAAGAGACGCCTTTTGATTTGCAAGGTTAAATAGTAAACCCATATGACCTGTAAAGGAAGCTTTGCACGATGCAACAACTGATCGCCCATTGAAAGCCCATCGTTTTCAGCCATTGGAAGTGTTCTAAGTCTTGACAATACTAGTCGAATCTTGCACGTGAGAGAGCCAACTATTACAAAAGCCATATAGTTTGCGTAAGTTATTTTTAACCAGCAGATTTGAGGACGTAGGAGCTGAATTTCTTCTTCACATCGTTTTTGGTGGCAGTAGCTAGTGGTGGGGGGTTTTGGTGACTTCCAGTATCTTGGTCTACCTTGCCCATAGCCTAATCCTGCAGGCTTTACATGCGTGTGCATGCTTGGCGATGATTTTACTCATTCTCTCTTATTTTCACTTATCATGTGTTCTCGAGATGATTGGACTGGCTTTAAAAAAAAAGCTGAAATTATACGTTGCTTCTAGTGCTACCAAACTGCACGACACGAGCCGAAACAAGCATATTCTTAAGGAAACGGATTCACCTCGGTTTCTCGTAATAACATATTACTGCCTTACGTAGGCAGAAGTGAAGTTGAAAAAATGTCCATCAGAGAATCAGAAGAACAGTTGGTGGGGGTACAAAAACACTTTCAATAAATTGCCATCGGGGCGATACAAATATATAGGAATGGGGTAAACGTTTAGCAGGTGGTTTACAATGTTTTTATTGTCATGCATACAAGTCGTGGGGAGAGGTCGAAAAGCTAAGGCCGTTCACGCGGGTGGGGGGGGGCTTGGCGGATTCATTTCAGCGGAAGGGGATAGTGGGAGAGGGCGCGGTGAATGGCATGCAGTAAAGGGACCATTGGGTATGCCAGGCGCGGGGCTCGCTGGTAGTTCTTTTGTGCATTCAAGACCGGTTTCCTTAAGCTGCTAGCGAACGCTACTGCTGTCGCTGGTTGGCGCTGAACCAAGGATATTGGATAGTTTGGTTGGACTTTAAAAAAACCCGGAAGGCGTCCTCAGATAGTCCACGGGATCTCCGGAATCAACAGTAAGGACGAGACTGGTACTGCTTTACTCCTGTCTTCAGGATCGGACACTCTTACCTAGAAGGCAGTCAGCAAATAAAGATAAAACACCCGCTGTGTTATTTCCATCGTACATTTTGGCTTGAAACTTGCCGCCCAACCATTCAAGCATTATGAGGCTAAACGTTTCTTTAGAGGCGATAACCGCGTTACCCGTGAATTGTTCGAGTCATGTTTTTCTGGACATAACTCAATCAACTAGCGGATGACGGCTCATAAGCTAGAAAGTTCCGCCACTTCGTAACTCAACTGCGCGTAATAATCGCACCACATACAATCATGTGCGATGTGCGTGGGTGAAGATAATTTTGGACAGGCGGGCAGACGCCTAGCAACTTCAAGTTCCTATATTTGACCAGTCAGACAATGATCAGACCAAGCACAACTCTCGGTGACACTTTCGGCAGGTGATAGTTGTGATAGACATGAAGTGGTCTAGCACATACATCCTCTAAATACAGCAACACCTGGATAATTAAGTACCCCTTTACTGTTTTTTCTGTAATGATGGCATCGAGTAGAAGTTAAAAAAATCAGTTAAATAAAGCTTTTGTTCTAGTGGTTCTTCCTAATAAAGTCAAAAAGTGAATTCATCAACCTATCCTCCCAACAAAATTCCAATGCGAAGGTTTCCGCGATCTTCCCTGTTTGACTGTCCGCGCACCGCGACGATCCCGTCAGTGATCCCATCAACTAAACCTTGCGGCCATAGTCTACATGGTCCCTAAATATTCTCCGTTGGTTCGACTTGCAAAGGACTGTCAACGATCATCGCGGATACTTGTTTTTTCCGCAGTCTTCTCGGTGGACTCTGCAATCAGCAGGAGAGTATCCGTTCCCATCTTCTGCACTTCGCTGATGATCCCTGTTGGACCCTACCTTCCAATTGGTGCATTGCGTTAACCGATGGGGTGTTGTGTAAAGTGACCCAGGCTGCATCGGTCGAGTATTGGCATGTTCAAGTGGCCCTTGATATTGAGGCCGTAGGCCTTGAACAGGAAGCCGGCCAACAGTGTTGGGTGTCTACTGAATAGCATACACTTATGAACTAAGTGAAAGCCGAATTCGGACTCTGTCTAAAATACTAACATAGCTTACCTTGTCATATCGCTGTGGTAGGTGGGCGAAAAGAAAGGGAATTAAGCGAAGTGAAGACATCGCCGCTTTAATGCGCCAAGCTCAAGTTACCGCAGCCTCTTCAGATACTTGTAACGGCCGCCATCTTCGATTGTCTGCTTATATAGTTCAGGCCAACTTATGTCACTTTGACTTGTTTACATTCTCATATGTTACCCAAAAACTACATTTAGCCGAGCGTTCGCATACCTTAAGCAGATTATTTAAAACTTGTGAGATACGTTTACTAGAACTATACTTTAAACTACGTGCACATTTAAAACTCTACGATATTGTGCAAGCTCCGCTGAAGGAGAATTTGCATACTGAAACTCCATTCTTTGTTTAAAAAAAGCGGGGCCGGTCTTACGGGTCTAGACCTTAAATGATTTGCACTAGTTTCGTAAATAGTTAATGTCTGATTATTGACCAAAATATATAATTCCAACATTTTTAGGATTTCTATTAATTAAAATCATATTAAATGTGCATTACCTTGCGTTACACTGCGTCATCCAGTTTGTCGCCGAAATCACGCAGCCCTAGATATAAAAAATATAACTGATCGCAGCGCGTACGGGTCGGAATACTTTGCTTTTTTGCTTGTTTTTTTTAAAATTAGGCTACTATAAAATCTCAGCTTATGCGCTAGTACTGATTCATCGTCTCGGTGAGCAATCTAAGCTTGGTTACTTGTTTTCAGTATGACTGATCGACTTCGCACTCACAACAGCGTTCACCTGAGCTGCGCTCGTGTGTGTTGCACTAAGATCATGCCCTAACAAGCTGGTTGGTATGCTTAGCGCAACTCAAGAAGTACTCTATTGATCTGTAAAATCTCAGAAGCCCCCTGTACCTTAATACACAATAAGATCACGAAAGCAAAAGAGCCTTGTACCCAATAGGATAAGTTAAAGCATTTTTTTCTTTTTCCTGCCTGTGAAGCCATCATACATTCGCCCCCAAAAGCTGTCGATGCGTAACTCACTCCTAGTTCATGTAATTCAAGGGGGGGGGAAGAGGCTTGGGGATGAATTGCATTGACTAACCTGTCTGTTGTAAAAATCAGATCAAAAAACGAAAACACGCTTATGACTAAGAGCTGTAGAACAACTCAGCTAGCAGAGGTGATGATGTTCCTGGAAAATTTATGATGCGCCGGAAGTTAACTGTCGCGTATGTTGAGCTGAACAAAAATAATTCAATTGTCCTTAGCGTATTATGAACTTCCCTGCATCTTTACCTCTACAAATGTAAGTTGAACGAAACCTTGCAAATTATTTATGCACAATGATGTATATGCGTGAAGCTTCGAGGTCCAAGTACCTGATAATTTCCATTATCCCCCAAAGAAAACCAAGGGGAGGGGCCAATTTTCCGGACCAAAGTATAGTTGGACTGATGTTTCGGAAACATTATAGATTCTATCATCATCGTAAGATGGTGGTTCTTCCTGGTCTTTGTGACCGCCTCCGCCTCGACGCCTGCCTAGTATTATATGAGTGCTTGACGCGCGAACTTTACCTGCCTGTTCACCACTTAGTAGCGTTTTATTTTCCGCAATCGACCACCGTAAGACACGCATGATATTTTCGTCGCTTGCTGGCAAGTGAGCGTGCTTGCTGGCCTATTCCTCGTTAGCCAACGAACTGATCATTTTTTGATGCCCGCCTGCGTTAATGTCACCCTTGTAGAGGCTGTGGTGAGACGGTGATCCCCATTGTTCACGTGGTTCCTGGCTGGCTTTCCTCATATTTTCCCTGGACCTCAGTTGGCTTCTTCACGTGTGTTTGCTTAGCTGTCCTGTTAGGCTTATTCGAACTGAGTCAAGCGGTATGCGTAGCACCTGGTAGGCGGGATGCAGGTATATAACTCTGGAAAGTGTGCAAATTGAAAACCAACTTTCCAGCAGCAGTCTGGCAACCTTGCCATCAGTTCGGCTCATTAGCCTTGCTTCATCAAGAGCGAAAAATTTGCTTCTTTTGTTGTACCTTGCCTTAGACCATAGAAGGCTTATCCTCAAGGCTGGTTATGAGCTGGTGCTTATGCATTCTCGTGCCAAGTCATTTGCCCGTTTCATCTCAATACATTGCTATTGACCACTGCTGATTGTTTTCTAAATGGTAGCGGATCCTTTGGCCTCAGTATTTGCTGTGAAGTGGCTGACTCCGGGTCGTTTCAGGATTCTTACTGCAGTGCATGATACGTTTTTCGCATAAGGGATTGCGAGCCAGGACTCTGTTGTATTTTCCACCGCTTAATGATGCATCTGCATACGTGTTTGCTTATCATAAGCTTCGTTTTCGAAAGTCCAGTAGAGTGTTTTCACCTGGTACTAACATTTATAATATTACTGCTTTCATTCATATGAATGGGATTAAGTCTGCGGCTTCCTTCGAAAGGAATATTCTTGCATATAGGTATACAATGCGGTGGACCGTTGTGCAGGTTTGGCAGGAGCTTCAGTGCAACTGCACTCTCTGCTATTTCTTTATGCGCTCCTCTTTTGACAGTTCTCCTAGCACCATACATTAATCATTGGCTAACATTGTAAAGTATACCGTGCCTTGAATGGCTGTACATTAATTTTGTTTTAATCTTGTTATTTATTAATCTGAAATAGTTGACAACAAGGAAAAGAGAGACTAAAGTGGGCATTTCTGGTGCAATGGCCATCATCAGGCAGCCATGCTGGAACCTAGGCTTCAATTCGAAACCTGAGGATTAGATTGACAACGCTCCAATCCGACGCGCTACCAGTTCGTGGTCTTGCTGGGTTGACTAGGAATATTAACGCTGATGGCCAAAAAGCTCACCGATCCGTTTTATGACTTACTAACATTACTTTGATTTCACTTAGTGTTATGTATAAAAATGCCCAAACTCCAGTTATATGGGGTGATTTACGTTAAGTATAAGTGGTTCGTATGTTGTTAAAAGTGTGTTCGATATTGGCTTCTTTTGTCATAAAATATCAAATGTTGATGTAGTCTTCGTCGAAAGTAGAACTAACTTGCAAGAATAGTTCCAGCATTCGTATATAGTGGCCTAAATTGTCAGCTGCATCAACATGCATGATTTCCATACTCTTTCCCCCACCACTATCCTCACTTATGTGTTTCAGTAAGAATATGAAACGTCAGGCCAATAAACTCGTTGTTCCACCAATTACATCCATCTCAGAAATGCTTCGTTCTTATTGGCGTTCCTTAAAGTTATATCGAGGCCCTGAGCATCCTGTACCTCCTGATCAAATCTGGTATCTTTATATCGAAAATAATGGCTCATTTATTGTCCTCATTGGTCCTCTACCTCAATCATCCTTAAACTTTAACAAATCTACTTCGGTAATTGACTCAAACAGAAAAAAAATTGTAAAGCCACTTTTGCTAGGGATTTACGCCTTGTTAAAATCAAAAGTATCGCCTCTTAATATAGACGAGGACAGACAGTGAACGCTAATTGATAGCCAGTCGAGAGTTGGCGAAATACAATCCACGCACATATTGTGAACTTATCAGTCTAATGGAAGCGTGGTATAAATTTGCATGTGCTTACGCGATTACGTGTCAGAGCTGGCATGGTGACTGAGGGTGGGGAGCATGTCATCTTTGACTTTGTAAAAACAGTCAACCAAAATTGAACAACTGAGTCAAACTACTAAGTTGCTTTTCTTAAGTCAAATTCGCATCCACGAAGCGGCTTTGTAACGCAAAAATCCTTTGGGGTATGTGATTATATTGACTTCCCCGCCAAAAACTAACAAACATCATATTTTAGTGTTGATTAACGAATTAGCCCCGTTATCTGAAGATACACACACCAATAACCGAAACCTGAACTTTTTTTGCCTAGGAAACATTTACTTCGACTCCTGATTTATTCAGACCAACTTAACTGCCATTCGGACCTTTATCATCTTTCCGCAGGTTATGGAATAAGAAACGCTTTTCCATGTTCGTCCTAAGACGACTTCGAGTGTGAGGTCATCCGACAACTACAGCGATATTCTAATGGTCTCACGCTGCTTTCGCGATCCACGGAACGTGGGTTCGATTCCCGCTGGTGGCAAACCTTTTAGGGAAGTCAAAGGCAACTTACGTACCTAAACCTCAAATATACTGATATGTACTGAACTAAGGAGTTTTTAAAACAGTATTTTTTCAAAAATTAACAAATGTGGGTCCAATGGGTTTCAAATCGCTTTAGAGATGCGCTAGCCCCTATGACAGTTTTATACTGAAGGATCTGGATAAATAAAATGGTTCTGTTGCCTAGTTTTCTTTCAAAGCTGGCAATTTTTGAAGCGAGGTAAAACAGTTGACATAAAGAAGCTATGCAAGGTAAGTGTGTGTTTCAGACGAACGATAGCAGTTAAAATTGCTATTTTCTCTCTAAATCCCTTTCAATTTGTCATTGATAGCACCCAAGCTAAATTTCTAACTGAGTACCTATTCCTGGTGAAAATATATTTAAATATAGGAATGTTTGTTTTTTCGCAGACCTAATGAGTTAATTCCCCAAATTACTTTTAAAGAAGGAAAACACTTCTGAATAAATACTTGATTGCATAAGCACCCGGTTTTCGGTACAAAAACCAATAGGCTCAGGTGCCTTACGGCGGGCGGAGACACACGGACGAAGTTCTCACGCTAAATTGTATCTCAAAACGTATACATTCTTAAGCAGGTATCCCACGTAACGCATCGATAATATCTGGCGCGCAATAACTTCCATGTTTAAGTGCAGAGAGATCCAAAGCTTTGAGGCACGTGCACACGGATATCTGTTCGTATCCTCTTGACTTTGAGGCAAACTGCAATACTATAAGTTGATCGGGTGTGTGAGTGCCATTAATCGTGTTCCTTCCCTGAAATCTGACTACGGCGTTCAAGAAAAAAGTACTCTGCCGATTGGCAGGATTCTTTCCCATTTTTGTTCCTATGGCCTTCCGGCTGGATAACTTGTATGCGCATGAAACGGCAGAAGGCCGTCCGTTGGCAGCATTCGTAGGTATGTTTGCTCACTGGAAGCAGCCGATCATGATTTGCGTTGTAGGTTTAAAAACACATGGCGAATTAGGTTCCTGCTGGATGGTTCAACCTGAACCGTTCCGTAATTGGTATTATTGAATACATTCATCCAAGTAGCATCCACATTTTATCATGATAAAGAGATCGTACTGCAGAACACTCGCACGTGCGTACACATGTAGTAGTCGGACAGATGTTACTGGCGTCCCTTTGGAATTTTAGGGATTCCAATGACCAGTGTTTTACTGTTACCCTCATTGGAAAAATCTTTTCCCAGTAAAGTTGAGACTTCTCCTCTTGACTAGCGTTCACATTCTGAAGTTCTGGCATCTAGTGAGGCACCTGCTGACAAATTTACTTATTCATTTGATTTTTGTTGGCCTTACTTGATGTAGCAGCATACATGTTTAGTGCCACTGTCTCTGAGGATAAATCTGCGACGGATTCCTAAACGTAAGGCGAATAAAACTCCTACGGCACCTCCTTTTTTCTGAATACACGTGGGTCATATGAATATCGTGTAGAATACAACGTAGAACATAGTTCTGCTTATAAACACGTGCGACGCAAGAAGTCATTCGGCTTTCAATGTTTATGAAGACAAATAAATGACACTATTTACAGGAGGCTTAAGGAAGGGGAGAACATAACACAAGGATGACTGCTCAAAGCAGTCAGAGCTGTTGAATGAAGGGGAGGGAAAAGGTATGGGAGAGGTATGCTTGTTCTCACAAAAATAAGTGTTTTTAACGGCGATTGCGTAAAACCTGAAGTAGATACACTTTCAAATAGTTTTTTGTTCTACTGAATATCAAATGTACAGAGAAGTGCCCTCTGAAGAAAAGTAAGGAAAGGTATTTTTCGAGGAAGATCTCCTGTATAAATGGGTACCACGATTCTAAAAGAAAGAAATCTATGTAATATTAGGTTTTAGTTACTCTAAAAGCGTTCGTGAATTTTATGCAAATAGGTTACCCTTGCTTAACCAAATACCAAAATATATCGACCAACCTCCTCTTGGGAAAACAGGCTGTAATAATTCTAACTCATTTTGGCCTCTAGTGCAGAATGGAAACGGGTAGGATTCCAGGTTACATACCTGGATGCATTTGCCTTTGGGAATCGATAAAATCATTTGTGACTATGTACAAATCTGTAATAGTACTATTTAAAGTCAAAGCTAGCCACAATTTATACACAATTGAAGCAAAAGCAAGTGGTCCGTTGTGATCATATGATATAACGTCAATGGTAAAGGCATCCAACCGATGTACTTCAGATAGGGTTTGGGCAACTTATGAAAAACTATGAAATTATCGAAAATAGTGTACATTCGGTAATTCAAAACGCGGTCAAGGTACACATCTGAAACTTCCTTCGTAACCCTGAGACAAAATATTATTCTGTCGATATTCATAAGCATACAGGACGCTGATTTGGACTGCATGATAGCAGCTATGGTAGGTTAGGCCTATCTCTAAGTTAAAACTTCGTTTAATTGTCCAAATAAGAACCCCATATAACTTGTGTATCACAAATCCCTTCCTGCAAGTGCAACAGACGAACACATTGAAATCACTTACAAGAACCCGCTAAAAATTAACATTTTCCAAGGGTCTTCTTTGTAGATTATCGACTGTAGCGCTGGGTTCTAACCGAAAGGATTGACTCGTCCCCGACCGCGGACTGGACAAGGCTATCTTGGCAACAGACCAAATGGGTGCATTGGTTGTTTCCTTGTGGATTCCTGAATCTCCGCTCCTTCTGCCGGTCCCCCGCTCTGGTGAGTTACTCCTCCTTGCCGCTTCCTGTTCGGGTGGGCTGCCGAATAGCTGGAGGGAATCCGAAGGAGCAAGAAGTGCAGTTGAGGGCTTGAAATTGGCAGACAACCCCTCTGTCTGCTCGGATAGACTGCCACCCGACGCCTGATGATAAAACTGCGTAAAGAAATTAAACCAGTTGATGACACGCAGTTGCTCCTCTGCCCAGTTGAGCAGACGTGTCATGTCGACGGTAGCTGTGGCGGGAAGACTGTTCGTCTCTGGACAGTACGGCGGGGAGGAATAAAACGGAGTGCTGGAGATTGTTGGCACAATGGCGGGCATCTCCTGCGCAGGCGCGACACTGTCTGATTCTGATGTGCTGGGTTGGGCTTCAATCGCCTGCCATAAGCCAGAGCCACAAAGGTGCCGGTTTCGGGTACTGCGAATCAGTGAATTTTGTTTCTTTAGGCGACGTCTTGCGTTGGCAAACCACGTAGAAATCTGTTGTTGGCTTAGGCCAGTTAGTACAGCTAACATATCGCGTTCGTCCTTCGTGGGGTAGGGATTCGAACGGTGAGTGTCCAACCAATTCCGGAGAACTGCAGTGTTCTCACGATTAGCTCCCTTTTTCAGGCGCTTGATGCTGTTTGTCATAAAATTACAAAACAACTGTAGTGTTAGCCACATTCCAAAAATTATATATTTATTCCTTTAAAACATAGGTCCTTAGGTTGGAAATAAAAAAATCAAATGGGTACTCCATATGATCGTTTGTGAATGATCAAGCATTCAGTACTGTGTTGTCAGAACACAATATTGCAGACACTCCCACTTTCGTGGCCGACGCCAAGTGGATATCGCATGTTATCACCACCCCTTCGTGACAACTGTTCACTTAACACACTCGAACCATGACCGATCTTTACAATTTATTCACATTTCTCCCTTTCACCAATCCAGTGACATCCACATGCCGAATTTGGCAAAGCTGGCGGTAAAACATAACATAAGACATTTATTAGAATTTTCCAACTTTCCTTTTTTGATAACCACCACAATTTTATAGATTCGATTACAAATTTCCAAAAACTTGTGTTTAATAAATATATTTATTATGATTAAGAATTATCAAGTAGAACTAAAAAGCCAAAAAAAGTATTAAACGGGTCAGGAACTTCTAAGCATCTGCTAGGAACTCTTGAAATTTGGTGCCGTAAAACAGTTTGAGTTATTTTGAGGCGAACATTTACCTCTTAGAATTGATGTACACGAACTGTGCAAACTTAGTTAATGACCCAGTCCCTATCCTATACAAAATATTATGGTTTATATTTTGAAAGCCGCATTTCCATAATTTTGTAAAACGTGTATTCGGAAATTTCAGTTTCTAATATTGCGTTAATACGGACTCAAACCTATAACTTTATGGGGTGTATTGGCATTCGAAATAATATGAAAGCTCTCTTCTCGTCAACGATTGTCCCATTTTACCTTTCGTATTCATGTGTATGACGAAAGAACACAAATGTTTGAACCAAACTGACCCATTGTCCTGCATGAAACCCTCCTCGACAAGGTCTTGTTCCCCATGGTGCCTTTTGAAGTCTAGTTCCTACAAAACAAATACAAAGCATAAGTCGACTGAGACTGAATACGCATTACTGAAAAGTAAAATTCACTGTCCCTAGTCTGTGTTGGTTAAGGGCATAAAAGTAATCAAGCGTGCTATTCTTTTGCTGGCTCTGTTCGGACAGCCTTTAGCTACTTCACTTTTTTTATTGCAGTAGGCAGGGAATGAGCTCTTTATTTAAACTGCTTCAATAGGTACTGAATCGCAAAATGAGGTATAATCACAAGCCGATTTCTAGGTTTTCTATTTTGCTTATGTCAATGAAGGCCAGTTTTCAGTGATGTCCACTAAAAGCCAGCTTTTTAATTGAGTCAGAGTTCATTGCCCCAAACTCCACAATGCTCTATTTCATGATCAATTTGACGTTAAGTAACAGGACTTTAGCAGCATTTCTTATACTCTGAATCGCCCTTGACAAGTATAGGCAGTTCAACATGAGTCGGCTCTCGGAAAAGTTCTATTAGTTGGCACTTTAGACGTTGGACGTACTGGTGGATGTAACTGCCAGTAAGATCCCATGTGCTTCGTTAGTACTCACTTGACGTAATTACTTACCCGATAATGGTCATAAGGACGAAAAATTAAAAATTGTGACAGTGAGTTCTGGTGTATATCCCTCGATTTGCATGCAAAGCCCAGTTTCACAGGGCGGAACAATCGGGCACTAGAACGTGCTTACCTGCCTGAAACGATAGTGAACAGTGTATGTTTCCTCCCGGATGGCTGGCCATCCTATGTAAACCTCTATTTTCACCACGTTCCCCAATAGTTAATCCAAACAGCCGAAAATTGTGTGGGCGTCGAATTTATTTACACGGAGATCAACTCGCACAGTATCCAGAGTACCCGCCCCTGCCCCCGGTCCCTATGTTCTGATTGGTAGGCAGTGCCAAGGTCATTGCGAATTGGTGTATGTGTACCTTTTCTTCAGACATTACGCAAATGCTCGTAGATTTTACCGGTCGCTGTGCATAGGCCCTAGTTCAGAGCTAAGTTGGTACCCATGGTAATCAGTGTATACTGCCCTCAGATTCTAATTGAGTTTTTGATACCTGATGCTAAATTACGGCTGACTTCTCTCGTGTTGAGTGTAACGCCTTAGCCAGTGATTTCTTGGTGAGGTGTTACAAGTTCCCAGGGTTCAACTTTCAACCGGATGCCCAAATTCCACCATTCCGGAGGTTATTCGCATGAGAATTCAGTTTTATTTCAGCAAAAATTAGGGTCATCTGGAATTTCCGCAGCCATTCTACAAGCAGATGTGCTCTAAACCTCCTAACTGAAGCAAACGCGACTATCATGAACCTCTTCCTTAGCTGACCACTAGGTTTGTTGCGTTATCACGAATGCATGTCTATATTTGTAAAAATTTCCATTCACAGATCAATGTTTTGTACGCAAATGGAAAATATAACTGAACCTAAGTTTTAGTGTCATGTCTATGTTAAAGTTACATAAATGCACTATCTATAGTTTGCAAGCGCACTAAACCTCAATAAAGGAATGTTTAAAGAAAGTCCGAAAGTAACTGATTTTGATATTTACCGTTTCGTCATTTGGCGAACGAACTACGCAAGTTCCCTCAAGCTGTATATCCCTGATGGAAAGCCTCCCCTCGTCAGCCATTGTAATCTCCGATGGACAGTTTACATCCAGTCCATCAATGGCAGCTGGGATCTTTTTGCCCTGAAGGTATGTTAAGTACTTCTGGACCATCTCATCTAATGTTGATAAAAAAAAACGCATAAAAACGAAACAACACACTGTTTAAACCGTTTGGTTGAAGCAGAAAGTTGAAGGCAAGCGAAACTTGCACCCTTTATCTTACCATTGTTAGTGTCTCCAGGAGAATCACATTTGGTGCTCAAAGAGATCAAGTTTTTGTAAGCAGGCAAGGGCTGATTGGTTAGTCTGTCTGGTATGATTGGAAAGCGATAGAATAATTCAGTGAGAGGGCTCAGCTGGACATCATGACTGGTGAGCCCATCATTAGTGTCCTTTGGCGGTTTTGTCGTGTGACGTGCCAGTTGTTTCTCCATCTGAAATTGTATAGACAGGTGTGGATGTCAACCCTCTCTCTCTCTCGTGAGGGCAGAAACAAAGCTCGAAAATGCGGCAAGACTGCTGCGTTTTTCTTCGAATAAGCCTGTTCTGTTGCATGACAAGTGAGAAGATGCCTTAAAGTACACTAATTGACAAGTGCAAACTTATTTATAACACAGAACCGCAGCTATGATCAGTTCTTAAAACGCATAAGGCCTGCACACTCTCCAACTTTTGACAAAACTTGATAGAACCCTGATAAGTTAGTTTATCTGCAGTATGTCTAGTATCAATTGTAAGTGTATGAAGATAGATGTCTTTTTTCCAAATTTTGCTTGGCTGCCTCAAGTACTTTGCTATATACCTTTCAAAGCACAAGGTGTGTTTTTATGCAAGCTATATGCTGCCGTAAGCATGCTGAGCAACCAATGTTTTTTGTTGTATCGAATTAATTAATCGTTCGCTCAGTTTATCCATAAATTGCGAAGGATGAAATGTCGGTCTGTGGTAACTACAAGCAACAATTAAAACACGAACGATATGAATATCGGCAGTTTCAGTTTCTATTATTATAAGGCATGTGATGAAGATTGATAAGCCCCGAAAATAGCAAATAATTCAATTAAGTTTCCAGAGTAAACTGTAGCGTTATTGACAACACTCCAGAACATGGAATATTCAGTAAATAGTTATAATAATCATTTATTTGCCTGGTAGGGAAGGAGGACTGAAGAGTGGTCATATAAAAGGATAACAAGTCAAAGATTGACTAAAAGACGTCCATATTTTAGCAAATTCAAAACGATTGGTAGACGTATTACAGCTCATTAAAACCCGTCTTTAACTAGTGCGAGTAAAACACCAGCTTACTTCACCCTCGGATGCTTGAGCAGTTCGAGAAAAAAACCTTTCAGCATTATCACTACAATTGTCATGAAAAAGTAAAAGCTCCCATGTTGACCAGATTTGACATTGCCAAGACGTCTTGTGTTACTAAAACATTAGCTTTATAATCAGTATTTCTTGAAGGAAATGTTTAAACGGCAGCCAAATGGCACAGTTTTAGCAAAGGCAGTTTAAATAATGTACCACATATACCCCAAGCTCTAGTCTTCCGTCACACAGGCTTTGCTATAATAAAGGTTTCGGGAGTGAGAAAATAGGATAGCCAGTAAACGAAATATGTAGGGGGTGAGTTGTAAGTGCGAAAATTGGGTTGAATTTGTTTCCAGCGGCCGGTATATAGGAACGCATTAAAGCGCGTAAATTCAAAAAATAAGCAAAACAGCATTTATTGAATATGACTAATTTGCAGAAACAGTCAGGTGTAAATGTGTGACAGGTAAAATTCATAGGATATATAGCTCAAATGCATAGATTCGTTAATAATTTATACTCTGATACAAGCAAAGGCTGCATGGAAATCAATACCGTGCAACCTGTGCATGTATCACCCTTATCTGCGCATGGCTCCGACTTTCCTACAATTACCTATGATTAAGGATTCCCGAGGGGATCCTAATTATCAGGAAAATAAAACCCTTGTTCCAGTGATAGCATCTTCTTCTGAACTGCTTTCTGGAACTCACATATTCTCCTCTATTGGCAAAGTATACTCTAGCATTCCAGTATTCCAGCATAAATCTGTACCACGTCGTCGATGGTTCACTGATTAAAACGACAAAAAATGCATCTGACCACCATACGTGTACTTTCATAATTCCCCTCCACTGCATTTACTATTTTCCTTAGCGTGCAATTCTTTTTTATCACCAGCCCTAGGCGACAGAAGGCCTGGGCTAGGGATGTATGAGGCCCACTTCTTGAACTACTTTTGCCGCATTTTCAAAGCAGCTTTATCTTTTGGTGTATTTTGTCTAACATTGCTTTCATGATGTTCTAAAGTAGTGGTGTGCAGAAGAACCCAACAGCAGCTGCTGTTAAATTTCGCTACAATAAAGGGTTCCTATGAATATGCAGATAACAATTACAGTAGTCGCCGGTTCTTAAACCCACGGTTAATAGGCCCAGCCGCGTATTAAGCCCAAATCAGCTTGGGACGGAATTTTACATAGCAAAATCCGCCGGCTAATAAGCCCAGTCGCCGGCTACAAAGCCCAGTTTGCCAATAGGATAGATTGAGATTCTCATCTCTCTGCGTGCGCAACTTGTCTACAGGCATCGGATTTTACAAAATTCGACGAGTTCTGGTGCCTCGAGAACGACATAAAAAAGCACTTGCGAGTTAAGAATCCTCCAAAGCAACTGACACTAGACCGCTTTTTTTAACACGTCGCAAATCATTTTTTGCTTTTGTTATTACGTAAAATATAAACAAACAGCATATATTTCTTGTACATAACCAAGCTTTTAACATAATACAGTACGTATATAATGGATATAGCCTATCCTGCGTTTGCCAATCAAGAACAAGGACTCTCCGGTTACTGTGCCCGCCACCTTTTAAGTCGAATTTGGTCTGAGCACGAGGTGAGCTTAATGGCCAGCAAATACTGTAATAGGCAGGTTCTTTAGTAAGTAATTAGAGTTTTTAGAACGTAGATTGGTAATTTTTTTAGCATGATCACGAGGACGTACGTGACTACTGCCCATACTTCTGGCGATTAATCTCCCCAACACTCATTGAACTGGCTTTAATTTCGTTTTAACTTTTCAAATCTGCAAAACAAGAACGCAATTGTCATGCTTTGGCAACTGCTGTGTCATCGTTAATCACACCTTGTTCATGCGATCTCGGGGAAAACGTTCTCATTTGAACCTCAAAATCACCATGCTAAATTCTAGGCTAAATAGGTTTGCAGGTGAAGTTTCAGTTATAAAGACGGTTGGACTTGCATTTTCTTAGAACCATCATCCCAGTTTCCAGTTTGTGGTGCTTATTGCCGCGCCAAAAATCCCTTAACTCAATTAGCATCGGTGCAATCAGTATGAAAAATACGTTTTTCCATTGTTTTCTGCCTGCGTTTATTGATTCAACGTGAATTTAGTGGAGAACGGAAGCGCATATATACAACTTTTTTTCAAACATAGTTGATTGTAGAAGTGTGAAGTTAGCATAGTGACGACATACCAAGCATTTTATCAAAGAATATAGGAGCTTCCTGTCTCCTAATTTCTGCAGGATAAAAAGGCTGCCAATAGGGTGACAACAATGAATGTTCAGGCGAATGGAAGAATTCCTTTTGTTGGTTCAATTGGTCGACATTAGTATTCGCTTACCACGCAAAAATATCTCACAGGATGAACAGCCTACGTTATCTGACTGAGTAATGCTTAAATTCATTTCCTTAAGAGGGGAGATGTTCGCTTTAAATTATTACACCGACGGTAAACCAGGGAACGCAAACTATGTGAACTGAGTGGTACATAATGCTATCAGATGCAAGCAAACGTAATAAACTCCGCGGAAAGTTTTTTTGGTGATTGGAATCATGGTGAAGCACATGAAATTGGCTTACTTCTGGAGGAAACATCAACACCCAGAAATGACGACTAACGTTAGCTGGATAAAAATAAAACGAGTAACAGCTAAGGCAATCACACACCTAAGGCACCCCTAGCTCCAAACGTGGGTCTTAGGAGACCGGTGCTTCTAGCTTAGTTCTGTTCTGGGGTTCATTATTTAGTTTATTAGTTTACTTTGATACCCGCGCCTCTTACTGACTTCCTTCACTGAAGGGCTAATGTAGAACTACAGGCTGGCTATTGTAGAGCCCAGATCACAATGCGCAGTACCTGATTTGACGTAAAAAGGCATATCATAACTTATTGTGGAACGACAGATTCCATTAATTTATTGACGGAAATAGAAAATTGTCGAGAAGACCTTCTATCTGCTTATACAATGAAACAATATACTTTAATTTCATAGATCCACTGAAATTTTGAGCCTACAATGCAATGGTTCACTGACTCCAAGTAGGATTTGGCTCCGAGCCATACGATATGTAGGCTCTTTGTAGAAAACAGACAAGATACGTTTCGTTTGAGATACCGAGTTTTACAAAGTAACAACTTCTTAGTATTATCCGAGGTGACCATGAAATGTCATGACCCCAAAAGCTCACATATAAAAAGAAGAGAAATTAGAACTGGTAAAACAATCTTCTGGAGCAGAAAGCATTAAATAAAATATGCTAGTTTATAATAACACTGAGAGTATTCGGCAACAAGCAGCGGCAATAGCTCACTTCATGTTAGTAAATAGCGACAGCTGGTAGGTGTATGAGCCACTTGCATAGTTAAAGACTATCCTAGAACACAGTACTGTCCAAACATGTACTATGATGTTTAAATATTGTTATTCAATTAGTTGCCGTAGGGAAACAGGATGCCAAGAGTTCACATGTGGCAAGTAGAAAAACAAAACAAGTTTCAGGCTGGATACTTTTGCTGCATACACAATGCGCACTAGTGATGCATATATATATAATACAATTCATATATATATATATATATAGGGGAAAGAATGTAGTAAAAAAACCTACCATGCAAGTCGGACGTTCAGACGCCTGTGAGTGCAAGACCTGTGAGCATTAATGCCCCAGCTTCCCACCTACGGTTTTATTGCTGCACATCGCACAGCGCATTTGCGCGCAACACACAGACAAACACAACTGGCGCAGGCAGGCTGCGCGAAAGTTCATACGCCCGCCAATCACACACGGCGGGCGAATGCGTTGTCGGCGGTCGTGGTGGTGGTGGTGATGTGACCATGCGTTGCCTCTAAGGGACACAGCCGTGAGGCCTTTCTCCCCCTGGACGCCTCCGGGGAGGAAAGTTGGTAGGCCGTAAGTTGCTCTTAACCCACCCAATCCCCCACTGCCCCTGAAGTCGGTAGGGGATTTGGACAAGACGGCGAAAATTGACTTGGTGGCCAATCAGAACATTCCAAAAGATAGCTTCTAGAATTCTGCTTGGCAGCTTGAATGGAGGAGTGAAATAGCATTGCTAGTATCCAACTGTCGCCCTCCGAAATACCGAAATTATTTATGAGTTTGAATGTGACCTTAACTCTCAGAGCTCTTTGCATTACCCTAACTCACAGAAAACTGCCTGCAGTAAAAAGAAGGGAGAGTGAAGTTTAAACGCCTTATTTCATAACTATAATTCCAAAACTCTCATGATGATTGAGGAGTCGGAATAATATTGCCACATGTGACTTCCTCCAAAGCAGTGCTAATGTAGTGTGCAATTGTCTCCTTGGTATAGCTCAGTGAAATGCCGACGAGCAATTTTGAAATCTGCATGGAGAGCAGAAATAAATGGCGGCTACACCTCAAATGCCCGCCGTTTACTTCAGCACATAGTTTTGTAAAATAATATTTCAATGAGATTAGCAAACAGTTTCCATGCCTTTGTCTGTTCAAACTGAATTTACTGTTGTTTCTTTAAGGACTGTGTGTATGCGATGGTTGGTTCAGTGTACTTTATAGATAAAGCAAATACCTTCTCACTTGCAGATACGGAAAAATAAACTTAATTTGGGTGAGTGCAACGCATAAACCGAAGCCCGTGATATAGTCGGTTATATTTCCAGGTCATTCTCCGCGAAAAATAACCCTCATCGTGTCGAAAATTTATTTATATTCTGCGTGCATATTTTCATTGAACAGGATTACGAGTTCTCCAATCATTTTGCGTTTTGAATTAAATTTTGGTACCTCGTGAATAAGATTTGCAGAATAATTTTCTTTTATAGGACAAAGCGCAGTTTTAAAAGTTAATTATTACATTCATGTCATTTTTGCCTTCGAAATAATTTTATTGACTAAGGTTATCTTTAAAACTCATCAATATGAATTTTGACTTGCTAACGGCAAATTCCTTCAACTGTTTTAAAAGACAACAGCGTTTCAGAATTTTCAGCTTTTTTCCTGATGGTCCATCGCGTTCAATGGAACTTTTAGAAATGACTGCCCAGACTTTAGCAATTTAGAAAATCTGGAGTTTACATTAGCTTTCACTTTCAAGAATAAGTTTCCATAGAAATGCTCGTTATTATTCCTATATAAAACTAGGTATTCACTCTAGAGTTAACCTTCAATGCAAAAATACATTGGGTAAGACCTTTATGGTATTTTATGTAATTTTACTGATGCCCACAGAACATTATCCTCAATTGAAGTTCGTAATTTCACAGTGCATGAACAGACTGATTATTGAGGAAGAAGGAATGTCGAGCACCAGGTCAAGTTGTTTATTATTCTGAGCTTTCGGGCTCTTGCGAGAGTCAATCGTCAAAAATAAAGGCATCAATGACAGTTATAGGGGGTAGGAGCCAATCAAACGTCATAGGTTAGGGGGTTAGAGGGAAGATGAAGTCTTGCGCAAGAGACTTAAAGAGGCATGCGATGAGGCTCGATGCCCACTCAAAATTGAACACTTTATGAGGTTATTCAAATTCTGCCAGAAGACTTTTCTTTCCTTTTGCTGGAACAACGTATGAACAGATCAAAGGAACTCCAATGGGCTCCCTGATCTCCCGCTTAGTGGCAGAACTGGTTCTACAGGAGCAAGAAAACATCGCCTTCGCCCAACATGAGCCTGTCTTCTGGCGCCGCTACGTCAACGGCACGTTTTTCATCATCAAGAGAAATATGCTGCAAAACTTCCATGACTTGCTCAATGGAATCTTTCCTGATATCGAAGTCACGCGCGAAGTGGAACAAGACCAGCAGCTGCCTTTCCTTGGTGTCCTCATCAAGAGAACGCCTAACGGCGAAATCGAGACGACGGTCTGCACGAAGGCAACTAACACGGCACAACTTCTCAGTTTTAACAGCAACCATCCGGCTGCCCACAAACGAAGCTGTGTAAAACGCTCTTTAAACAAATTCAAACCCACTGCAGTGGACTAGAAGACAAGGCACACAAAGCCCGATACCTCTGCGATCAGTTCATGCGTAATGGTTATCCGAAAGCCTTTATAAACCGCTGCCTACGCGTACAGCCCCGGAAGAAACCTCCGAGGATATGGCACACTCTACCATACATCAAGAATGTCTCAGAAGCGACCGAGCGCATCGCTGCGGAACTGGTGGTTGGAATTGCACACCATCCCAAGGCTACCATGTGCAGCCAAGTAATATTAATAAAGGACCCACTGAACCCCCAAAGAACAATCTGGGGTAGTGTATCACGTCCCGTGCTCAAGCTGCCTTTGTTATTACACAGGGCAAACTGGGTGCATGCTGGGTACGCGTATAAATGAAAATAAGCGATCTGTCAGGGTGGGTGACGAACGGTCACAAGTGGCGACCCACACCCACGAGACAGGCCACACCTTAAATGTCGCAGCAACAAGGATAATTGCTCATGCCGGGAGCAAATCCGAACGCGAGCTAATTGAAGCCTGGGAAACGGATGACAAATCACTGAACAGATGTATTGATTTAGCGCCCGCATAGACTGCTCTCCGCACGACCACCTGCACGGCGCACACGGCTGATTAATGAAAACTCCCCCCTTCCCCTTACCCTTCAAACTCTCCTCCCTCCCTCTGCCCGTATGACGTTCGACTAACTTTTACCCCACACAACTGTTGCTTGTTTACGTGGAGGCTATTATCCCTAACGATGGATTGTCCCCCCTCTCCCTCCCCTTCCCTATGACGTTTGATTGGGTCATACCCCCTATAACTGTCGCTTGCTTTTCGTGGACGCTTTTATCTCTGACGATGGACTCTCGCAAGAGCCCGAAAGCTCAGAATAATAAACAACTTGATCCGGTGCTCGACCTTCCTTCTTCCTCAAGCATGCAAATACCTAAAACTTGAACCTTCTCATTCAGGCTGATTATTCTTATTCATTCACACTTTAACTGTATATGCATATTTATTTGCTTCTAGCCTATCTAGTACATTCAGTTTACCCTCCGGAAGCTTTTGATGTTTTAAGTTCATGAACATTCAGCCACAGATGTCTTTGGGATGTAACCTTTCACGAAGCCATCATAAACCCACCAACCTGGCTCGGCATGTTAGCTGGTTGACTAATGTTACTCAGAAAGGCAGATTTATGTTTGAATTTTCATTACTCAACTGTTAAGCAAACACCAACACGCGCATCGCAGATTCCTAACTATCGCCAGTTCCATGAATCTTATTCGTTTACAAGTATTGGCTGGTTAGGGCTGCCTCATCATTAAAGTTTTTCGATTGTGCAGTAGCTGCCGAAGACCATGCAACGCTAATTATGACATATATTTTAAAAACTTTTGCGATTCATTCAGTTTATTGAATTCTGCAAAAGCCTTTTACTTAGTTAAATCGTCATTTTAGTTAGGTTTATTAAGAGAAATAACCATTAGTTTGGGGGAAATGATAGTAGTCTCATATGGAAGGAATTTCCTATGCTATTACGAAAGAGAGAACCAAACTACACGTTAATGTTAATGATACTAGGAAGAAACTGCAAAATAAGTAACAAACGTATAGAAAATATCCCATTCAGAACTGGAAAAGTTTATCCAAAATTGTTCAGATTGAAGTGAAGCCAAGTTAAAGGAACCGAATTTGTTTGCAGTAATATTAAATATATGTGTTACAGAAATAATGTTTAGCACTCTGGTGAAGTTTTTTGTGAAAAATGCATTAACAGAAGAGTTTTTGTTTTAATGCAGCAATGAACCTCAAATGTGCTTTAATAAAAACCAAAGGTTTAACATTTTTTCGTAGATTTAACATAAATAATGCTTTATAAAATGTAAGTTATGAAGAAAAATAGTATTTGTATACTTTACGGAACAGACGAAAGAATAATAAGAAGTTCAAAAAATGGCAATGTATATGGCCAATTTTTTTCATATCACCAGTTTATAACTGAATGTGAAATTAATCTACTCATGCGGAAGTTAATCCATTCAAATTGAATCGTTTATATTCAGGAAACTTAAATTCTCAAAAGTATCAAATTTTTATTGTGACATTTCGTTGGAAAACGTTAATATACGCAGAAGTTCGTCAGCCAAATATCTAATCAAAGTAATTTCTAAGAGGTAACCTTTTATGGAAAGTTTTTTTATTTATCTTTAAAAAAGTAGTTGCAGATTTATACTGCTGAAATGATTTACTCTGGACAATGTGGTTTACTGTTTCGAGGCATTTCTACAAAAAAGCAGCATGGTCATCATTCTAAGAACTAATATCCAAAAACACTTTCTTTCGGTTAGTACTCTTTATATATACTTTATTTTAAACGTTTTGGTGTAAACTTCTTAAAGATGCGCAACTTATAAGTTGATCAGTAAAGATAGTAAAAACAAGCAATTTTATGACACACTTTTTTTCGATGGCATTCAAATAATACGTAACCGGTAAGAACTGAGTTTACAAAATATTTTGACTAAAGGAAAATAATTTCATTATATAAAAAGTTGTTGCTTCAAGTTTTCAACTTAACAGAATATTGAAATTTATTGTTCTAATTTAGAGCTTTTTACGTCCCTAGAACCACGGCACTATCGAGAAAATTTAATATTCCTTTACGAACACTGCGTAATTCCTATAGTTATTTTAAGTGCTTAATAGGCCTTATGACGTTCATTATTATTTCTATGTTTTCCTGAATAAATTCGCAATGCTATTGGAGTAATGATCAAACTTTTACAAATTAAGGAAAATTATGTGGTCAACGGCGAGCACTGTACTTCAAGCAACCGTGCTTATGAAGCTAGAAACACTTATTAAAAATATTGCTTATTGTCTTGTGATATATTCTACCTGCAATAATATCTGTGGTCAGACAAGCGATATTTTTGGAAGGGAAATTAATTGGGACTAACCGAGTTATTAAATGTAAAGGAATGTAAAACGGCGGTCGTCGATACTTTTTACAATCAAATTAAGGTGCTAATGTAGACAAGATATAAAACTTAGACTACTACCGCTTAGTGGCGTTTAAATTTTTTTTTCTATTTTAATTAATGCTTGCAGGACGTTCGATCTACTTGAAGGTCAACAGGTCACACTACATCAGCAGATTGGTTCCTCTTTTCTATTCAGACCCCAAAGCAACATAAGCTATTGTTTTTCGAACTCAGTTCAAAAGTTCTAGTTTTCTTTTCGACAACCTCGGATTTGTCAAGATGCATACCACGGTATGCTCTTAAACAAATAAGTAACTGCTCATGGCGTTCTGTCTCTCTCATTCTAGGATGTATCACAAACATTATCGTCATCATCATCCTGCCAACCTTTTTCGCTCTATTACTTGTCCTGATTAAAGTCCGTCATGAAGACTGATAGGTTTCTGCAGATTCATTACCCAACTTTAAAGCTAGCAGGAAAATTTGCTTTTTTCTAGGTAATATGGCAAACCGTCAATCTTTTCCATATATTTATATACGCTAGTTTGGCCTCCCTATATTTATTTTTCTGATTTTGTAAATATCCTTCAAGTAAACATGCTCACGGAACTAAGTAAATATTTTAAAAATATTTCTGATTCCAGTAAAGTATCTGGAATGAGACAAGGAGAGATGTAAACAACTGTGCAGGAAAAAGTGCATCAGCAACTACCACGAACTCTTGTATTGCCGGCCGCACACTGTTCGGCTAGGCTAACAAATGCGGAGCTCAACATTACAAACATGGACCATGCGAAGATGTCATTGAGGCTAAGAATCCGCGTGTCCTCGTCGGGTGAAGACCCGGTCTCTGGGTTGCATGCAAAATACTGCGCAACTAGGAGGAAAGTACAGAATAGGAAGTACGCTCAGACTACTGACGAAATTACTTAGAACGAAGAGGTCTAAGCACAGGTTCGAAACAACGGCAGGCCCTCCAGTAACTAAGTGCAATTCAACGTGCGGGAGGAGCTATGCTCCCACTTGAAGATGCTTGGGCAAGCTTTTCCAAACATTTTTAACAGCAACTAGTTTCGGAAGAAGAAGCGATCACTGGAACAAGAGCGTTATTGTCCTGACGTTTCGTATTCCGCTGGAAATCCTCAATCATAGGTTATCGTAGAAAAGTCTTAGACATGCGCAGATAAAGCAAACATTTTTGTCTACAAATGAGAAGGATTAGGCGTAAAGGTCCCATGAATAACTACACATATACTCTTCCTTTCAGTTTCCGGATGAAACGTACCAAGCTGTGCATATACTCCCGCTACCGAAAAAAACTCGGAGAGGTCGTGTTTTGAATCATAACATTTAATGTTGTCAAATAGATTTTCAAATATCCCAGCATAGCGTATCCGACTGCATTCCACTTTAACGACATTCACGGATGTCTAGGTGATACCGTTGTATTACAGACTACTGCTACTGTTCCCCAACGCCAAGCCCGTTAGCAATTAAAACTCCAGTCAAATATTTGTTACAACAACCTAAAGAAACGAGGATCAATTCAAGGAAATACTGGTTAATGCGACAAAATCTGTATTATGCATCATCAATTGAATATTTTGGGGCGCAGTAAAAATCTTACCTCTGATGATATATGAGTCTGTATGCTTTTCGGACGTCATAACTATACAGCCAAGGTTCTCACGATTGCCTTACCTTCTCATATATAATAATTTCCTTCATCATCTCCGGAACAGGGAGACGAAGAGGGGGCAATTGCAATAATTTATATGCCCTTTTGCCCAACAACAGGTAAAAGAGCAACAAGCAAAATCTTAAAGGCTTGAATCAAATGCTTTTTTTGTTTTCTCGTTGACATAAATTTCTAATGCCTGTTTTCAACTATATTCAGTCGACACAAAGTGACCCATCAAACGTAGGATTTTATCTGATGGCCTGGAATGAAGAAATTTTCTCAGAAACCAGTATATATTAAATTTTAATTGAACAATGCCCTCTTTTGAAAAACTTAAGGTTGTTTAGCGTTAGTAAGAAGCAGACCACCTGCGCATTTCAAGAGCTTTCGTACCGCGTTAATGAACTTTCTTTTGTTGATACGGATGAGAAGTATACAGTGAATTTCGGTGGTACGAATAAACGTGATTTAAACAAGTAGGTCAGTCCTTCGGGAATACAACTATTGAACCCTAAAATTTGGTGGAAACGCAAAAATAAAAGACAGCGACTACAATGGGGACGATTGAGGAAGCCAACAGTAAGATTACAAAATAAGTCATAATTAAATCCATCGAAAGTATTACAGCTGACCAGACGTTTATTTGAACAAACTTAATTGACATAAAGTTAGGTCAGACACCAATCTGCAGCAAGTACATCCGCCTTAGTAGCAGAATTAAAATATACAATATAATTCCAACAAAATACACTAAATAACGCACACTATGAATTGTGTCAATCATATGTGAAGTGGTTGTTTTAAATTTGCGAAAATTACCATTTAAAATTTCAGAATAAACATTGGTGAACATTTGTTTGTTTTACGAAACAATTCCTTGTAAAGCGTTTGCTGGCTGCGAAAGAGGCAGCCACCATCAGGTTAAGTCGAGCGGTCCTGTGCGTCCAAAACGGCTTTTTCACGGCACTGCAGTTACCATGGCCGATGGTCGCTAATACAACAGCCCACAGGTTATTACCTTTTTTGCCTTCTAGTCCCCCTTAACGATGGTCAGATTTTTGACTGCGTTCACGTCAGCCACCTAATCGGACAACTGGTCAATTTTCTTCTACCAACCCACATAGTATATGTAGGTAATTACCATATAAATATAAATGCCTGGCGAGAATTTATCGACAGCGGCCGTATGTTTACCAATTCACCATCTGAAGCGGTTATTGTCAAGCACATTTTATAAGATGTTTTAGAAATGGGTTAACCGGCAAACGATAAGCATTAACAGGCTATCCAAAAAGAATGCTCGTATCTTCCTAATTTGCATTACAAGTCTAGTGTCTGGCATTAAATCCGTGGTTCACCCGTTAATCTTATAATTTTTCTGTATCATGTTGCCACTAGTCTTCAGCCCGTAGTTGTATTCATATTTTTGTCACGTTAATACCTGCGTCCAGACGACCTTTAACCTAGAGGGCCAGCCAAACCTTTCCTTTTTCCTTTAATTCCCACCTTTCGTAAATAAATGCGACCAGTGTTAATCAATTTAGGGCTAACCTTTTCGTTAGTAAAGAGGCGTCATATTTACATTTCCCAATATCGGTGACAGTCACAAGGCTCTTTAAATGGCAAGGCTGTACGTAAAATAAGACCAGCGGCTTGTTAAATGTCTTTCAGGTAGACGATGAAGGCACCATCTCTTTCAGCTTGTTACAGGACTTCTCTTCTACTTCTTCGAGTTCGGGTACCATTTAGGCCACCACGGCGTCAGATGGTAGACTCGTGTGCCAACCAACGGCCCTCAAACAACCGTGTTGCATAACTGAAAAATGTATGTTTAGCCAAAGACGGAAACATTTATTTCATTGGGTAAAAGAGTGAGTATTATGTGTTAGTATCGATAAGCTGACGTCGAGGTTGGGTGTGCTGGTTAAAGCTTCATCAAAGTGTAATCGGGGGTGAGGTGGATTGTTATTTTCTTAATCACACGGTCATTTTTGCTTAGGCTTCTCCTTCTAAAAGCCCGTTTCATTGCGTGCTTGGCTGAGTGCGGCAGATGAAGAAAATAAAAAAAAAACAGACTAGCTATATTCCTAATAATAGTTGGGCTCTTTTTGGTCGAGTTTGACTCTTTGCACAGTAAGACCAATTGTCAAAAAGAAGATATGATCGCCGCAAAAATATGTTTATTCACCTGGCGTTTCGAAATTCCTCGCGGATTCTCCGTCAGAGACATAAGCAGAAACAGGCGTACAAGGGGAGTTGCAGTATATATTGGGTACAGTTACTATGTTTCTGCACATTTGTGACAGATAAGCGGATAATTATCCGCTTGTACGTTAATTTCTTTATGACCGACGTGTGGGCCATGACCTGCTGAACTTTCATTACATGAGGTGGAATTTGCCATGATAATTGCTCGGTCATCTGGTTCCCCGACGTTGGTGCTAGACGGCGCGTTTTCCTGTGCGTTCGACTACCATCGAAATAGGTGCCATTTATTTTCATAATTGTGCAGTAATTGAGTGATTGAATCCTATAAATACTATAAATCTCTATCAAATTTGAAAAGGTCAGAATCCCCGGATAAGAATAAGAGGTCGTCTTCTGCTCATCGGAATAAATTGGTAGATTTGCCGGCGTTTCGGACAGCTTGGGTGGCTTTCTATTGTCGAAGAGAATACTGACTTTATCGATCAGCAAGTTTAAAGTTGCGACATATTTATTGCAGAAGTCAGATAGCTACGCCGTTAAGGTTACCTGGTAAGTCAACACATGGATAGTGCTCAAACTGCTGACTGCAAAAGGATATACCACAGTTACAACGCAAAAAAAACAAAAATCGCATGTTATTGTAGTCAGAACATACATTGCATTTTCTGGTGATGGAAAATTAAAGAGAAGAAGTGTTCACGTTATTTTCATACCTTATTGACGCTGAGGAGCTTTCATCAGAAGAAGCCTATTTTTGGGGCAGAATAAGGAAAAAAGAAAGCATTTATTTTTATTTTCTTTTGTTAATTAGAGTGATCATGTTTAGTCAGTGGCCAATTAGATAATGAATAAACCTGTGAGTTCTGTCATCCACTGAGATGCTCAAATGTTTCCTCAGATAAAGATAAGCACTTTTTTGAACTTTTTACTTTTAGAAACAGTATTACTTAGCAATTCGTGTACATTTGATGCAGAATTGTTCAAGTTCTAATTGACGAATATTTATTCCGAAAAGAGCTTTTAAGTTTTTAATCAGCAGTTCTAAATTAAATTAACTAAGCCGGTACATTTGACAAGACGTATTTGTACATTGCTAGATAGAATATTTTTCACAAATTCACCTAGCTTCAATGTCAATTCCTGGATATTATTGTTTCCTTAGCCGATGACCAAAAGTAACTTTAAGTCGTCAGAGGATTGCAGTTTACTTGCTGCTTGAATGCCTTCAGGTATGCATCTTTTGCTCTAATTAGCT
>JAYGXS010000009.1:20443175-20463470 GCA_036362985.1 Ligula intestinalis | reverse complement strand
ACAAGATTGAGGATTTCACAGACAATCTGAACTCGATCTTCCCCGACATCCAGTTCACGATGGAGGAAGAAAAAGGTAGCCAGTTGCCGTTCCTCGACGTGCTGGTGTGCAGAAAAGACGGTGGGGAACTCAAAACAACAGTTGACAGGAAGGCGACGAATACCTCTCGCATCCTGAGTTACCTCAGCAACCATCCCGTCTCGCACAAGCGTAGCTGCGTGCGAACGCTCTATCGTCGTGTAGAAACACACTGCAGCGAACCAGCCGACAAGAAGGCCGAGGTGCAGTATCTCAAAAAACTCTTCACAATGAATGGCTATCCTGGCGCCTTCGTCGAAAAATGCAGGCGACGAGCCAAACGAAGAAAACCAACAGGACAACCAGAACCAACACGCTGGTGAGCAATACCGTATATTGCTGGTGTTTCTGAAGAATTCGCTCGACTGGTGAGCGAATTTGGGATTGGCGTTGCTCACAGACCGGAAGCAACAATCCGCAGGCAACTTATGCGGCCCAAGGACCCAGTTCCCGTTAATGAACAGTCCGGTGTCATTTACCGTATTGACTGCCTTTGTGGTCAAGCCAATTATGTTGGTGAAACCGGCAAACGGGTCCTCACGAGGATGCACCAGCATGACCTCGCTGTGCAACGGAACGAAAAGAATTCCCTGGTGGCCGCCCACGCATCCAAGCCAGGGCACAGCTTCGACTTCGAAAACGTGCGAATACTGGGTCGGTCAGACGACCGAACTTCACGCCTGCTGCAGGAAGCCTGGCATTTACGCGCTAGCTCAATTAACAGGCATGTCGAGCTTCCTGAGGCCTACCTCGCGTTGCGCGAGCAGATCGAGGGCAGAGGTCAATCTCAGCGGAACTGACTTAATTACACTGTGAGCTGTACGTTTTTTCATTCCTTGACAATGAGCTCGCGGGAGAGTTCGAAACGTCGGACAAATACACTCCTGGTTAAAGAAAATTGGAATTCTTCCTCTTACTGGTGGAATTTAATGAAAGAATTAAAGTCGGACTTATCAACATTTTTAACTACAGTTTTTGAGTCGAAGTAGACCGAAGTTTTGGGGCCTCTAAAATCAGTCCTGCCGTTATTCGTGCGTAGGCAGTTTTAGTAGTTATACGACGCAGTCGCTAGGCTACAGCGAACGAATGGCAATAACGGTTCCCCCTTCGTTGATTATCAGTGCTTTCGGGTGCGCAAATTGCCTGATGGTTGGTAGGCTTGTCAGTGTATGCTGAACTTTTATCATTCGGATTGAGGGTTGTCGTGATGATTGCTGGACCACCTGCTTCATCGACATTAGCATTGAAAAATATGTTGGCCTGTGCGCTGCCCGCATTGCTGGTTTAGTTAAACAGAGTAGGTTTTAGGGGCCACCGCACCTTTAGATAGACTGGGGCCCGTAAACCATGACTGAAAATATTCGTTAATCACGTGCTTATCACCGGTCTCAACAATTTTTGGCCCAAGTATTGTTGAATGAGCCACCAATTAAAAATGGGTGTCACCTCTACGCACTGCAGTCACGTGTTCGAAGCTATGTGTCGCCAGCTGACCTTTTGTTTGAAAAGAAGATGACTCGATCTCCGGGACAATACTTTTATTCGCCTGACGTTTCGACATCCGTCGCGGAATCATCATCAGATCCATAGTCAGAGAGCAATGGCAGATAGGGCAGCACATGCACAAGAATTTTTAGTATTTATAGGCTGCAGTAAATGCTGCAAAAATACGACGACAATTAACCGTAATTGCTTTCTTGAGTGTTGGTCGTCTGTTCAACGGCATGCCGGCTCTGACCTGCTGACCTAACGTCACGTGTAGGGGACTCGGGCGTGATGGTTACCCGTTAATGGTATAGGATTAGGCAGTGGCCTGTCCGTTTCCCAAGTGGCGGCTTGTTTTGGTCAAATCGAGTCTCAGCACCAAATATGTATTGGGTTAAAATTTGCAATTGCTGATTGATTGGGGGCCGAGAAACCATGATTCCAGCAATTCTCGGTGTTGGGAATGTGCCCATTCCCACGACTACTCTGTTAGCATACACCTAACGGATTAATAGCCTGCGCAACCAGCGTGCCATTCCTAAGCCCGCGAACTCCTCTTACGCAGCTGTCACGAGAGCGCGACATGACTATCGATTTTCGTCCTGATCATGATTGGCCCATGTCGCTCGATGTCTCTCTCGCGTTCCCCGTTAAAGTACATGCACTCCGTGTCTGACTCGACTTTGCGCTTGTGTACACTGATGCGCTGTACCGTGCACCTGTCTGAGTAGACGCTTTGTCTGGGTGACTTGTCTTCTCGCCGTCTCTCTACTACGGGCTATTGTGGATCCCGGATCGTGCTGATTAGAAGTACCAAGGCGGGTCATAACACTCGGCTCACCTGATTCTCACCTCTTGCGAGAATTTCGGCCTCATCAAATTTGAATGTGTGGCCGGGTCTCGCCGAATGAGCTGCAATTTGAGAATTGGCATCATTTGGCCGCAGTGTTGCCGCGTGTTCGGCAATTCGCATCTAGAGATGTCTGCCGGTTTCTCCGAAATAGTTGTTTTGCCCGCAACTGCACCAGATCCTATAGACGACTCCAGATGTTACTTGCCATGGTAGTGGGTCTTTCGGTTTCATTATCTGACGCTTTATGGTTGCCTCCGGCCTGTGTGCAACTCTTACTTGAAGTGGTGCGAGAAGTCGGCTGACAGCCTCCATTAAGTTTTTTACTTATGGTCGGTGCGATTCTGTTGGCAATCCGCGACCGATATCGAAACTTTAGGCGAATAAAAGTATTCTCCCGGTGATCAAGTCGTCTTTTTTTCGATTACTTCCTGCGACTCTCATATTAACTTGTATTGGCAACTGACTTAATGCTCAGACGTCTTCGTCGGTATTATGTGGCTCTATAGCATAGCTTAAAGAGGTTCGGCTCATCAGTGGGCCCACCTAGAACTTTTCGTGTGCTTTCTGTTTTAGGCGCCTATTTTGACACTTTAGCCTTTGAATTTCCTCAGAAGCTAACGCCAAACTTAGTTGAACACAGCTCCTTCATTGTGAACTTTATGAATGCAGTAAAGATTTACAGGATTGTGTAGAGACTACCATTAATTTGATTACTGACGTCAAATTCTTGAAGATTTTCAGGTAGTAGGCGTAGGTGAACTAAACTATGCCAGGGAAGTTGACTGAGTACCGTCTGCCTTTAGTCTTTTGTTGCATTAACGGGAGGGGACACACCAGGCAAGCCTGTATACTGAAGTTCTTAAAAACTGCCAAGTGACATCCACGCGGGGAAATGTTGGACATCATGTGTTGGTGGCGACCGAAACGAACTACAGGTTTTTTTTTACCTCCATTCAGCTGATAAGTTGTTAGGTGGGACTTGTAGACGACACATGTGATGATGCTTGTAAGGCCAAGCTGGCAAGCGAATGGAGGCGCACAGTTGTATAATCATGCTCCTTATTGCTTTGTCAGCAATGGGCATAATTCTGAAAACACACGTTCTGTTCAGTCTTTAAGCAGGGAATCTTGATGAGCCCCTAAGGTTCAGCCTTATCTTAGGCTGTCGGCTCTGGACACTCCTTCGTTGTTTTTACATATGTGTGCACCAATAATATGCAGGACACATCCGCCCTGGTCTTTGATGCCCTTGAGCTGCCCTGGGTGAATGCGAATATACTAATCGTTTCCACATTACTAGTTGCATGTTACTTACTATGTTTCAGTAACATTTATTTTAATACAAGGCGAAGATCACGAGTTGAGCAGAATTTATTGACGTCGTAAAATTTCGTGACCGCTAATTCATCTGCAAACGGTCATTGCCTGTTAATATATTAAATTAACTGTCCAATTAGAAGAGTGAAGCTATATAGGTATATAGTATGGGAAACATAAGTCAAAATGTGGGTGCACAGTGAGGGGATAAGGAGGGGGGCAGGTAATTATCACAGCACGGCAGTTCAGGTTACAGTGAAAGCCTGTGAAGTACAGGGTGTCCCAGAAGTAACTAACCCTTTTGATTTGCCAATAAAACGAAAATATTAATGCTAGGATAATTAAACTTGTTTTATTCGACAGCAAACCTTTTTATGCTGTATTAAAACTAGGTTTTGAATATAATGTCTTTTAATTGATGGTCATGGTTGTTTTGAAAACGTAGGGTTCGTTTCTTTGTCGTTTTCATAACGCTCCATAGTGTATCAGGCGATAGTTGTCTTTTTTCAGAACAAACGTTGTTTTTTAGTTCTTGCAGATTTGTTTGATTTGTTACATAAACCCTTGACTTCATGTAGCCCCATAAGAAGAAATCGCATGGGGTCAAATATGGAGATCCAGGGGGCCAAGGAATGTTACCAAATCGTGAATTAAAGCATTCATTTAACAAATATATCGTTTTTTCTTGCAGTATGGGCCATGGCTCCATCCTGTTCAAACCAAATATTGCGTAGGCCAAGTCCCTCAATTTCAGGAATTGGAAATTCGCCAATCACATTGGAAGCAGTTATTCTGCGCCACACCATCACACGAAGAGAATGCAGCGGCTTTTTTAGAATTATATCTTTCGAATAAAACAAGTTTCATTATGCTAACTTTAATAGTTTTCGTTTTATTAGCGAATCAAAAGGGTCAGTTACTTGTGAGACACCTTGTATAATAAAAAATGGGGCAAAGTACAGAGCAATAGCCTGGAGTGCCATTGCGGCCAATTTTATCAATGAGTGGTTCACTGTAGCATTAGCTTTCCCAATTGCCAGTCCAACTAATTGAACCCATGAGATGCAGCCTTGCTGCTCACACGACCGAAGACACCTTTTCGTTCGTAGACGAGATGAAGAACCAAAGTTTATGTAATAAGCACATGATCTCACTCTACGTGCAAAGTCTGTTCACAAACGTGCCATTGGATGAAACCATTAACATAATTTGTGAGCATGCGGATGAAACATATCTGGAAGCAAGCCAACTACGGGAACTACTAAAGATATGCACGAAGAATATGCATTTCCTGCTAAATGGACAGCTGCATCCACAGATCGACGGTGTAGCTATGGGCAGCCCACTAGGATTAGTCCTTGAAGATATTTTCATATCGAACCTTGAGCGAAAACTAGCCAAACACATAGAATCGACGATACTCGATGACATTTTTTTCATAGTCGAAAACCCTAAAGAGGGAGAACTGCTACTTAAAGCCATTAACCAAGCAAATGCAGATATCAAATTTACGATCGAGCATGAGAGGGACTACACAATGGCTTTACGTGACATGCTTCTACGCAGGCGGGTAGACGGGTTCATTCAAAGATCTATATATCAGAAAACCAAATAGAAAGGGCACTACATGCTTAGGTTCGTTCCAATCCAGAGGAAGCGAACCTTGGTATTTTGCTTTTTCAACAGAGCTGTTAGAATCTGCTATACGGATACGATCGATGAAATTGTGTGTTTCCTCTAGAACTAGGATTATCCGAAGAAATTCATCGATAAGTATAACAAACGCAGACAAGAAAATTCCCCCGAAATATTCCTGGCAAAAAAGCCAGTGAGCGGCTTCCTTCCCTGCAAGAATAACAATGTGTCCAATGTGATCAATGCGTTCAATGTGATCAAGCAAAGGCTCAGATGAAGCATTTAAGAAACTTACACAACCTCCAAATTGTTATACATAAGCACAACAACGGCTATCCCAGTAAGACCAACCAAAGACACACTGCCTATGCACGCCACCTCAAACTGCGTTTATGAGTTAACATGTAGTTGCGGAAGCAAATACATCGGGCGCACGCAAAGGTAGTTAACAACGCGGTCAGTTTAAAATATTTCGAAGTGGTGGCCCAGGGTAGAAAATAAAATACATAAGAGTTCAATCACTCAGCACTTAGTTAATGCTGGCCATGCATTGACCAAAAGACCGCGTTTCAGGTCGTACTTCGGGTGGCGACCGGACTTCTCCTACCATTCGCCGTGGCCGCTGCAATATGCAGAGGAAAACCAGAACTCTCTAAGCCGCTGGATCACGTGATCAACCTCGCATTGCCGTGGTAAAGATCGATCACCTCAGTCCCTCTCACGTTTTCTCACTCCCCTCCCGCTATGACCGACTGCTGCCCTGTAGTTTGCCCCCACTCCTTTTAATTACACATCACAGCCTTTCACTGTAATCTGAACTGACTTGCTGTTATAATTACCTACATCCTCCTCTACCCCGCACTCTGCGCTTACATTTGGACTTATGTTTCCATCCTTTTTACCTATTAAGCTTCAATCTTCTAATTTGACAGTTGATTTACAGGCACTGCGCGCGTAAGTCGTTTATACAGGTTCTGAGGCTTATCTGGCCCACGATTAAGCCAGCATGCGTGTCCACATCTACCACGTCGGGTTACAGTCCCGACACGTTATTGTACACTTTTTGTCAGAAACCTCCATTCCCTGTTACCTCCCTCACGTCCGGAAGGACCTAGACAGTACCTACTTGATCTCCAACAGCCTTGAATCATTCCCTATATCTACTGATTATTTGATGTTTGAACCTTTGTTACTATAACCCTCCTTGCATTATTACAAACGCCTGATGATGAATGATCAAAAAATTACGTACGTTCAACTTGACTTATTTGAAACTTACATTGTTATCGTCGCTGAAATAAAATAAATACATAGGAACGTTGGAATTTTCTAAAGATTTTGACAAAGCTCTATGAGCTGGCAATGTACTTTTTAGTCCATGAGCAAAACAGCCTCCCCCTTTGGATGGCGATATTACTGGATTAAATTAGAGGAATGGTACTTGGCGCTTTGTTATAGCAGGTAATGTATTAGCAAGGCTCGTAAAACGCAACTTACATAGTTTTTTGAAATCTGGGCTGGATTCTACATCATATTTAGCATTTACGCCCTCAACATCCGAAAAGTATGCACGAATATATGGTCCAGTAGATATCGCTGATCCTTCATCCGCGTTATTCGAATTCCAACTAATCCCCTGGACAATTGTTTGAGGTCCTGTTTGACAAGCAGTTGGCGTTAATCCCTCAGCTATGGTGATGTCGTTTCCATACATCTTTGGTTCATTGAGAATATATATATATATCAGTGCTTTTGCTCGCGAAGAACAGAACAGATCATCTGTAAAATACAGAATGTGGCAACATGTTATCGTAGTAATTCGCAACCCGTTTTAGCGGCCACCTGGCCTACTTTTAGCTTGCTGTTATAGCAAGGATTATGTTACCTCACCGAATGAACAACTCCAAAACCTGCCGTATCTCATGACTTCAAAAACCAGCCATTCAAGTGAAAACTTAGATAATATAAAATCATGAAAGAGTTAGTGCTTGTCAACTCTTCATGCATTTATGCAGGCTTTTCTACTGCAACGGTAGATGTTGTTGACAAGACACTTACGTGTGCTTAAGCGGTGAACATTGCCAGCAAAAACAAGGAAGATTAGAAAGGCCAGTTTTGACTCTTTAGCCAGTTTTAACAAAGGCAATTGTTTTGCAATACTCGAGAGTCGAACCCTCTTGACGTATTAAGTTTGGGAATACTAATATTAGTTGATGGAATTTCGGTGATTGCTAACGCGCCTCACCCGTTATCTTCTGTCTTCTAGCTCACATTGCAGCCTTGCCAACAATCCCGCAATAACGGTTAAAGTAGCTATTAGGACGGTGAACTCCGGGACACGACGTGGTGAATGAGTATTTTTACCGATTGGTGAACCCTCATCAACGACAGCACGCCTAAAACTAAAAAAACAACTGCCAGTGGATATATTTTTATTGAATGCATTCTTCCGGAGAGGAGTCCCCACGCACTCACTCGTTGACCGCAATGGCTGTTCCTGGACAAGAAAACCCTGGACCAGTTCCATAACACGTACTTAATCCGGCCTAATCCAATGCACCGACACCTGACCACTGATGGTATGCTCACTAAACCCGCCAATCTAATGAAGCACCCTAAGAAGTTCATGTTAATAGAAATCACACAAACTGAGATGGAGGAGGTTTAGGCCGACAGTCGTGACTTTCTAGAAGCGCAACTTGTTTTGTGTCATTGCAATAAGAACCTTGTTCACGTTCATCCCGACTCCTACACAGATGTACCATTTTCACTCATTCACGACTCAAGAGTCGTCTTACAAAATCAGCCACGGCTTTAACTATTTGATTTGTAACTTATAAAAAATACATTTGGACCATAGCGTGGTCGTTCTATATTGACTAAGCCTTGTAGTTTGCATATTACTAGATTTTAATAAATTTGCCAGTGAATGCAATTTATATATGATACCTTCGATGAATGTTTCATTTTCATAACTGGCGCACGGTGAGTAGCGTGAACGGCTCTCATCACTAGCCGGAAGTGCGGGTGAGATACTTGATATACGTAGGCTTTCCAAACTGCTGCTACGAATAATCGTGGAATAGCTAAGGCTGTCCATCAGGTTCCACTCTGTGCAGTTAAAGAGAACCCGGGTTCGAAAGACTATCATATCCTTAACCTAACGGAGGAATAACTTCAGCTATGGGGATTGGGGCATCGTAAATTCTGCGGCAATTGCTGTGCTTATTGGGTTTGGTACTACATCTAAAAGACAGACGCGTTCTTTAGAGGAAGCACATGAGTAGAGGAATAATGCAACGTTACCATAATACTGATGACCTCTTCTGCATGATACTGTAGCTACTATAGGCGGTTGGTGGAGAGGTAAGTGACAGCTCTTCGCCACATACATAACAATGTTTGTTTCATTACCAAACGAGAGGTTGTTTCTTACACCCATAGAGAAGAATAGGAAGGGCAGAGAAACATTTTTCACTGTTTCCAATTCAGCAGACTAACTTGAGCAGGCAGAATATGGCAGAATAGTTATTTTCTGAAGAGGAGTGATAAAAGAGAGGAAATTTTGCTTAGACAGAGCCCAAAAATGTTAATGGTGCATGCTGATGTCAAAACTGACCTCAGGATCTATTGTTCACATTATTCAATGATCCGGCGGGCGACGTGGTTTTTGCACATTTGGTTTTTAGAACCCCATTCGTCTCCAGCTCCACGTAACGGAACTCGCTTAAAAGCCTCACCTGAGTATGACCAGCTGGTGATTCATAAATTCCCATTCTAGTCGCCATTGATTTTACCGACAGTGTTCATCTGTTTTATAATCTATCAATGACTCGCTGATAGCAAATGAAGTTTTGTTCGAATCTACGATGCCTTACTCGAACGCACACAGACTTGATAGGCAGCACTCATTTCGCGATTTCAGACATGATAGTGCTGACCAGAACTGTATAGTCACAAGATACGGCACGTTGTGACTACACGAGGAATATACAAAACAGCAGTGTCGATGCACAGTAGGTCAGGTTGCTCCTAAAAGAGACTGCCTTTGATTATGATTACATTTTTGTCCCATTCCCTGTTTAGCAGAAAATCTGTTCCCGAATGAATGAAAGAGTTCACGTTCCAGGTATAAGAATGGATACGGAAGTAGACGTTTCGAGCACTGGGAACATTTTATTATTCATCCATATATTTTCTTACTCTAAAGAACGCCTTTGTCTTTTAGATATAGTACCAAACCCAATAAGCACAACAATTACCACAGAAATTACGATACAGCAATCACCATAGCTGAAGTTATTCCTACAGTAGGTTTACGATACTATAGTCTTTCGAACTCGGGTTCTTTTCACCTGCACAGAATGGAACTCCCTGGACAGCCTCAGCTTATCCCAGGTTCTTCGTAGCAGCAGTTTTGAAAACATATGTACTTCAATTATCTCATCCGGTGCTCGAAACGTCTATTTTATTATCCAGAGAATCTGTATTTCCCTTCGCGAGAAGCGATAAAAGCGTATATCTTGAGTGAACTGAAGTTGAGTAGGACGGTTAATTTCATTGATGTAGGATTAATGACAGGTGCATGTCGAGCGGGAGAGCAGTCAATTATCCTGAACCCTTAGGTGGTATGTGGAAAGGCTAAGAACATAGATGAAGGCTCGGCGATATCTGCTGACGCATATATTCGGGCATATAACACGGAGCTATAGGGAGTAGCAGCTCTCTATGATGACGACGTATCCAACGCGGATTTGGAATAAAACTAGATAGGTCGACTTTTCTGAGTCTTGGCAACATTAGACGCAAACAATTGCCTTACCTGCTACAACTAAGCGACAAGTTCGAAGAGTCTGGTGATGTGAGCCTCAATGCCAATTTAAGATCGCCGAATAAAACACTGTAAGAACGGGAAAAAATAGTTTTTAAGGTTGCAAGTCTGTGTTATCACTTACAACGCCTAACATAGCAGGTTTGTTGGTAGAAGCGAACAAGCGGGTCCCACGAAGCAATTCCCACAGAGAAGGAGTGATCGGAGGTAGAATAAATTTATAAGTTTGACGTTTTCGGATTCTAAATCAAAACTCTTATCATAGAAAGTCGCGGATAAGGGGTAGTGAAGGCATAAGGACCACACTATTTGTAATGAATTTTATGATTACTCAGCCACGGTCATTGGGGTATATGATCGCCTGTGCTCTCCCCACGTGACGAGTTCCCTACTCAGATAGACTCAAATGCATTAATGACCGATTGAGCTCTTCGGTGTCCTGCTACCTCGGAAGGCTTGGCCGCTCCATGCATAGTCTTCACACTCAAGATCCGGCTGTATTCTACTCGACTTTCACGAACAGCCTATTACCTAGATAAGTGGCCCTCGTTGCGCTACTTTTTATGCTGGCTAACTTGAAGCCATCTGTGCTAGACGATTGGTAGCCACATATTTTTTTACATTTGATTAGGTTGCTTCTATCTCAGGAAACACAGGACAGGTTTGATGCATGCAGTAGTAGAATAATTAATGATAGTAGTAGACTTATTCGTGGTAGTGGAACTAGTTACCATAGTAATAGTATTAGAAGTGGTACTAGTTGTGCTAGCAGTATTAACAGTAGAAGTATAAGTAGCAACATAATAAGTTTTAGTGGAATTATCAGTGTTATCATTATAAGTGGTAGTAATATTAATGATATAAATAGTAGTTGCAATCGTTTCAGTGGTAATATTGACGTCACTGGGATTAGCGGGTTTCACGGAAAATTTATATAATTCCCATTGACAGCCCTTTCATCGGGTCCTGAACCAACGTCTCGAAGGAGCGCATTGCTAAAGCTTGAGGCCCTATAGATGTCCCAACAATTAGTGCGTTACCCTGGTTGTTGAAACACAACGGCAAATTCACGTCCTTATGTGCTGATATGTCATAGACGATATAAAAAAAGTCAATTCTAGTGAAAAGGGTTCACTGTAGGACAGAGGTAGGGAACGTATGGCTCACGAGCCAGGTGCAGCTCTTTTAATGATTGAATCTGGGTCATTCAGCTAAAATCGACATTTTTTGGATCTACGTATGTATTTTAACGGTCGTCATCCCATTTTAAATGCATCAAATGCACCCTACGAGCACGTCTAGCGGATGAAAACTCAACGCTTGCATGAAGCTTAACCTCATCAACTACTTACTTAACTAAAACGCCATCAGCAAAGCCATGCAGCACCAGAAGTCACATAAGCGGTGAGTATTATAGCATTACTATTAAAAGAATAAAATCAGACGCTTATCAGTCACATTTAATTGAATTCACTTGTTGAATTTTTTTTTCTCACGAAAAATATCTATCCAAATATTTGCTCGTTTGGTTCTCTGAGTAAAAATGGTTCCCGACCGCTCCTGTAGGGTATCATCTACCCAGTGATCCGAAATCACCTAGAGTTATGCCTACATGTATGGTAATGTTCGTGCAAACCATAGAGGTGGGCCAAGACTTGCATTTACAGACCTTTACACCTTAACTATATCGGGAGGAATATGGAAAGCCTTGCAATGATTTAAGGTTGTCCTGTGATGGGAACTTCATCAGTCCACACGCGAAACTCAAAACTATTACAGTCAGACATATGGCGCTGGTGTTTTAGTGTGTGTTCTATCAATTGTGTTTTGCTTTTGCCGTTAACTACTCTGTGTATAGGTTTGTGTACTATTCCTGGAAAGTTCAAAACTGCAAACCGTCTCCACTCTTCTCTTCAATGAAGCCTCACAAACCAGATTTTTTTATCATACTCTTTTATTTGCATAAAAATCTTGGGGTTTTATGTTAAATATTTTGGCTGAACTTAATAGGGGGATCTATAGAAAATTGCAAGTGTGTCACTCTCGTGTATTGAATAGAGCTATAAAGATTCGGCAAATAATCTGCTTCGTAAATACGAGTGGTTTCAGTATAAGTGCTCCTCTCTTACAAATACGGTATAACCGCAGTAAACTGGATCAGAAAAGAAAAAGAAATGAAGGAATCGTTGTAGGAGTTGCAGACCTGAGAAATTTGCCTTTTAGGAAAAAAAGAGATTAAGTTTGGATGTGGGAATTTTCTCCTAAAGCAAATACCTTTACCTTTATCAAAAGAAAACACTGTTCCGCGCAGAAAATACTCGATTTTTTCTCTCGGAAATATAATAGGTCAGTTCACCATACGCAACTTAGTTTTGCAAGAAGAAAAATAAACCAAAGCGTATGTAGTAATATTTTAATATATTTCATTATTTCCTCGTTACATTAAAGTTTCCGTTTTTTGACAGCTCTATTTTCGTTATCATGGTATAACGCTTGTGGCTAGTGACTGAGCAGCCCGAATGTTGCAGTTATGTTTCCCTTGTTGTCTCTTGGCAAAGAGAAATTTGATACTGCCTATACTTTGAAGAAGAGTTATTGGTAAAAACAATGACAAAAACAATGCTACTTATAGTTTCTGAATACCATTTACAAAATTACTATTTTAAAAGAGTATGTGCAAATTTATATGACGCCCCGGCATGTAAACATATAGGTTGCTCAAAGTCATTGCCTACCTAGCTCAACTTATAAAATGACAGTCACAAAGTTAAGAGGGCATTTATTTAAACTGCGGTCCTGAACCCTCCTTAGAGTTGGCGCATCATGTTATCGGTGCATAGTAAAAATCGAAGAGTTAACGATTGCATTATCCTCGCTTAAATTATACACTGAAAGGATTAATATAGGATGCTAGGTTATTTGTGTCGTTTACTTTGCAGAACGAGTGAAATTTATGAATGCCAAAATTATTGAACTAAGTAGAAAGTAACGGATGTTAGAATAAGCCCTTGACCCCGAAAAATCCCATCGGATGAGAAGTCAATGTAAAACCAGTGGTCTAAACACTTGAATTATCAGCGTAGACAGAGATCCGTACACCAACCCAATCCAAAGAAAAATTTCCGACTTCAATTGGTAAGATCATGAGGTGGCAGCTCGTTGATTTAGGGCAGTTCTCGGGATGGGTTTTAATCATTGGCAACTGGATATGGCTGGCTGACGGCGGCTTAAAACCCAGAAATGGCCATTCTAGTATTCTTTGTGTTTGTCCGTACTGTTCACCTACCAGTCCAAACATTGTTTTTGGGGTAGAGTTGACAAAGATTAGGGAGGTGCGTATGAAATACGGCCTGCGTTTGGACAGCTTCATATCTAAGTCTCGTCGGATGCAGCAGCCTTTCCAAATTCACTTAATTTAGCTCCCAGACACAAGGTACAAAATTGTAGCGGTCAAAGCATTAATTTGTTTAATTAGATCATTCATACGTTCATGTCCGCAACCCTTTATAAGATTTTTTTTTAAATTTCGATCACAATATCTAACATTCTCGGTTGGAAATAAATACCTATTAAACAATTATTTTCCAGGTTGGAAAAAGTAAAAATTCTAGGGAGATACTATGGAGATATTTGCGTGACTTCTAAAGTAACCATGAAACGATGTAAAACTAGCCTACTGCATAAATTACTTTGACGCCTGATTAGAAATTCAAAAGTGAACTGAACTGACCTATTATCTGATTACGTAAGGTCTTCGTAGAAGGTTTCAAACGGCTGCGCAAAACACGACTGGATACTGATACGGCAGACGCACTTGTGAAGGGCCAAATCCTGGGAGAAATATTGATCGGATTTGGTAATTTTGAATCCCTGAATCAATAAGTAAGCGTGCACGCCAACTACCGTTCAAACCTTGCGCATGCCCCAATGATGGTGCGATTTCAATTAAGAGTTTATTGAGTGGTCTTTTACCGCAGACATGCGCAACCTCACCTTCCCTCGATATAAAGGGAAGGAGATGCTTAGATAACTGTTGCAGCTTCAAGCTAAACGGATCCTGAAATAAAGGTGCGAAATTTATCTTTTGCCAGCTAAATATAGCAAATTGTTGTACTACTTAAGGAGACACCGATTACAAATCTTTTATATAGAAATATTAGTCTTTTTTCCCGTCATGGCCAATGAATTTGTTGTCGTCTTTATAACTTGTATATACAATACGCGCCTGAATTCATGCAACATGCCGACCTATGCGTTCCGTTTAAGCTCTTTCACTAATCGACGTTAGCTCAGACTGTGATAGCAATTATCGTACAGTCTATTCTGAAATTATTCCAGTCTTGATAGGATGTGGACTTTTTAGTGAACTTCGTTCTGACCACTGACAAAAAGTAGGTACAATAAAAAGTAACTACTTAAACAGTATGCGTATTTATCATTGCTTTGTATTGTGTTTATTAATTTAAATATAGCTTATGAAAAACGTCAACAAAAATTATTTCTTGTTCTCGTTTGGCAGCATATTATGCCTTCTTTATAAAAAAGGTATCTTTTTGTCAAGAAAAATTTACAGTTATGAGATTTTTACGATTGTGAAGTGTTCATTTATAAAACATCACATCCGTCAATTTATTACTACTGCCTATACCACATAAATCTAGCTTCACCTCTACTGCAAGGTATCATGAGAACTATGTGTATTTTTCTCAAACTGTGTGCGAAAAGGTACTTTTCCTTAAACAGAATCTTCACAGTGCGCAGTTTATTAACCTAAAATTCGAGTGTAGTAGTCAGTATGTGCCAAAATTATTTGGCAATTTAGAAACGTTTTTAAAACTGAAAATTATCGTTTTTTGTATAAGATTCCAAGAAGACTTAATTTGCTACCAATCAAGTACCACAAATAATTTTTTTTGTTTGCGTTTTCCATAAAAAATATTTGAATAAATAAAGGTAGTCAAAAACCATGATAAATAAGCATACTATTTACGTAGTTACTTTTTTACAGTGCGTCAGTTTTTCAATGGTCAGAACGAAGTACATCAAAATGGTCGCATCCTGTCATGACTGAAATAACTTAATGGTAGACTGCACGGTAATCAGTATCAAAGTCTGCGCCAATGCTGAAAAGCGAAATGCTATTTATATTTCACATATGATGGCATGTTGCACAAATTCTGGTGCGTACTGTAGCATTGAAAAGTCTTTTTTCTCGGAAATACCGTCCAAATCACAGCTATGTCATAATCCATTTATTGCATACCAAGTAATGCCATTGAGTTGGAATGAAAACCTTATGTTATTATTTGATCTGGCGCTAAATAGGCAGACACAAGGAAACAGAGCTCAGTTGCTAGACTGCGTTCTGTGTCCAAAACCAACAGTTCGATGGTCCTTTTTAAAGTGGTCCATAGTGAGGTACACAACAGGGTGGTGTAGGGATGGTGACTTGCGGTGGACCATCGGCGCGTTCGGAGGCATCGGTTGATGAAGCTGTTAGGGTATCCGTTCCTGGCAATTTGGTCCCAGAGATGTCGTAATAAACGTGTTATAAAAGTGGCTGTATTCGAGCACTTTTTCAGAGGGTGAATACACATTGCAGTGAACCGGAAGGACGAGCGAACATATTACGACATCTTCGGGACCAACTTGCCAGGAACGGATACCCCAACAGCTTCATCCACCGATGCCTCCGAGCGCGCCCACGGGCAACAAACGAAGGAGAACCACGGATATGCTGGCACCTTCTACCGTAAATTAAAAATGTGTCAGAAGCAACCGAGCGCATCGCTACTGAGTTTGGCGTGGGTATTGCTCATCGCCCGACAGCTACCATGCGTGCACGAGTAATGCAACTCAAAGATCCGCTGGATGTAGGTGAGCAGTCTGGCGTCATTTTTCAGGTGCCATATCGGGATTGTTCTTGCCAGTATACAGGGCAGACCGGGCGATGACTTAGCTCTCGTATAAAAGAGCACAAACGGGCAGTACAAATAGGCGACTTACAGTCCCAGATCGCTACCCACACTCTGGAAGAAGGTCACGAATTTGACTTTTCGAATACACGGATAATGGCACGAGCCAGTAATAAGATGGGGTGTGAACTGCTGTGGCGTGGGCGTCAGATCCTAACTCCATCAACAGGCAGGATATACCGACCTGTTATTTTGTCATCCGTGCCCTTGACCAGAAACCAGGGCCCAGTTCCTCTACAAGCATGCAGGCCTCCACCTCAAGGTCACATGCCATTACTCCAGGGACGCGCTTCCGAGACACGATAAGATAGCGTGAGAATGGGCATGGCGTGAACAAAGACCAATCAATAATTGCCACCACCACCCCTCACCTACCAACCCCATTTGTGCGTAGCTGACGTTTAATGTTCTCATTTACTCTGACGATGGCTTCTGGTGTGGAGCCAAAAGCTCAGAATAAAACTTTCGTTCCAGAGATCGCGTCTTCGTATTTGTTACTACGGATACAGCAAGCTGACTGCCCAGACAGGATTTCCTCAGCAATCATCTAGCATCTACCAGAACGACTGCTAGACTTAATTATTAGAAGGCTTGGCAAATTTGAATAATTCAGTTGAGTCAAGTGTGATCAAACTCAAAGCTTTGGCATGTCTTTTTAGCTCAATAGTAGAGCATGGTCTGCTCAAAAGCCTTAAATGTTGTGTGGCTTCAGATCCCACCAAGGTTGCGAATTAAGCACAATTGGGTCGACTGGATTATTATCAACTTCTAACCCTCACCCCAGCCATACCATAAGGTTTGTTGTCCTCCAAAATGGGAGCAAAGCCTTGGCTGTCGTCTGTTTGTGAGATGTAGTGCAATCTTATTCAATGAACTTGTTAAAACTTGGCGTCAGTATTCCACTATGCTCACTGAGATAACGTGATTTAATTCAAGATGTGGTTATTTGCCAAAACAACTTCACTGAGTAGCTAATATGAAAAGGGTCATTATATTACTGAATGCTCTGTGTGTTAGTGCTGTGCAAGGCATTAATACCTTTCAGTAGCCGAAAAACGTACAATATAATCATGAATAATAATAGCATAATAATAAAAATAATTAAATGTATAAAATAGATATACATTTATATTTAATCATTTTTGTAAACAGTGACTAGATACCAATAAGTTGCTGCGTCGATCGTTAACCATTTCGGTCTCCCAGCACTGGTTATTTAATTTCGAACTCAACGCTGGCCATCCACTCCAACCTTACCCCACTTATAGTGTTAACCTTACCATCGTTTTACCTCTAAGCCCCTTGAATTGTGTCCAATGTTTCCTGCCTTACAAGAGGTACCTTTTTACGTGCCACAACACTATTAGTAATTTAAATATCCACTGTGAGTTGATAATGAAACAGGACGTCCATTACCCTCCTAGGCATTAGGTTACTTAAAAAATGCCGTTATTAGAAAAAAACATTGCGAACAATTTACCACTCTCTAAAAACGTGGAAATCATAGACAGTCTTATATACGCACAACTTAAGCGAATACAAGGCTGTGTTGCCAGCGATCGTACAGAAAGTTTTTTAGCAATGTTCAAGTAGTCTCTTTAAATGGCTGTGTAGTGTTTTCCCTCCTGCTTTTAATTGGGGGTAAGGGTAGAAAATTACTGCCTTATTGTAAAGACAATAACAATTTTCTAGACAATTTAAAAAAACTAGCGCTTTGCAAATGGCCTCAAAATATCGTTTCTACGTGAACGCCTAGCAACGAAAAATAACAAACATTCCGTTTTAGAGGCGTGTGAAGAAGTTTTCCATACCTTATGGCCAATGGTAAGAAAAAGTTATTTTTATTATTAACGTTCATGTTTCATATAACTTTTGAGGTCGACAATTCTTTAAACGTTTTTGAAGAAGCTACAAAGACCCAAAGCAGTGTACAATGGGAACGTGCAGCAATGCGAGCTAGACACACGCAGAGACGACCCAACGATGAGTTAAGAGTTCATTTGCTTCCAGTTTTTAAATCAAATTACGCCAGTTTTTAAGCCGGCAACGTACACTAGTATAAACACAAATATTGGCTGACCTCCTTTGCTAAGATAAGGCCATGAAAGCATAATTTCTCAGTGAAGATTCTCGTCTTTCTATGGGTTAATAAATAATAACATACTGTGATCATGTGCCAGACGGCAAAATGCGATGTGAATCCCTTAACTATATAAAAGTACACGCCTACAGAGGAACTGGGAGATGCAGAAATCATGCTTACTCTAAAGGGCAGAAACATAGTAAAAGTTGGGTGCTGAATAAATGCTGCAGTTGTATTTGAGACAACTCAGTTTTAGGTATGCTAGTAATATTTTCAATTAGATTGAAAAAGAGAAAATATATGTTTTATGCTATATTAACCACACAAGTGATAAATACTAACGAAGGCAGATGTTTTCGAAATGCCCGTATTGAAAACTTTTACTCAACACTACTGAGCAAAGGACGCTAAATACTGAAAAATGTAAATTTTAATGAAAATTATGTTTTTGATCTGTCCGTCTACAGGCTGCCTGCCTGACCTAAGGCCGCCACTGAATGGATTCAGTTTGACTTCTGTCTACAGGGAGAGCGTGGCTAGAGGACTTTAAATAAGCAGCCCATATGATTTGAAATTCTAAGGTTAGCAAACATGCATGATCTGCGTGCTTCTGTGTGCAACCAAAGGTGGATTAACAGAGACTAAAGTACCTCATGCGGGCGAGTTGACTTGTTCTTTGGTTCTCTTGTCTGACCCTGCAAAACGCATACTTTGGAAGTCCCTAACTTCCCCTACGGGAAGGTAGGAGGTAGAACGGAAGTTGTGAGGAGGAGTAGTATATTGTGTAAACAACTTATGAAGAAGAGGCTAGCATATGTTGACAGCCAGACAAGCATAATTCCGTAGACGTGGGAGTCGTTAGTATTCCGCCAACAAGGTCACGTATGAGTCAAACCTAAATATGATTGGAGGGCACTGGAGCGCGGGCGCGACCAATGGCGAGAGGCGAAAGGTTTGGCGTTTATTTGGGCCACTTCAAATATTTTTCCAAGAGTCCTTACCGTGAAAACTTATGCATATGCTATACTTTGCTGGCACCTTAACACTTTGAGAGAGAACAGGATCTTCGAAGAACGTAGTTTTGGCGTAGCGTCTATCAACTTCTGCCCATTATTACCTGCTTTCTGGACAAATTCCCAAAAAACACTCCAATCAAGACTTAAAGTTGATTGAGTGAATGAATCCGTAGATTAAACGAGTGAGCTCTACAAGGTCAGCTCCTGGCGCCATTTCCAACAGTAAATTCCCTCCAATCAAAACTAGGGCTCTCGACTGCTAGGTGATGTGGTTTTGTCGCATTCATTCTGCTTTCTGCGTCATGCTTTCTGACATATGCGTGTCGATGTTAGCTCGCCTTATGCGCAGTACACAATATATTCACTATCATAAGTTACTTTCGACTGCAAATATTGAAAAAATAACCAGTATTGACAGTTGCAGCCACGTACACACTGATGAATGACAACTCAAGTTTTCAGTAGCAGAAAATGCCTTAATATTCATTTCTTGACAAACAGTCTTCCCGATATGGCTCCAAAAAATACCCAGGTTTTGAGGTCAGCATGAGTGGTGGACTGCGGTACCATCATCCAAGCAGCTTGCAGGCAGTAAGGTACATAATACAAATCAGGTTAAGAATGACTTGCATGGTTTCCTTGAAAGCCAAGTCAAGTCAAGTCAAGTCAAATTTATAAAAGGAAATATAGGCAAACGCCTTTGAAATCCCTCCTGGTAAACAGGATTTAAGCAATACATCGGCATAGCCGAAAATTCCGAAGAAGTCGTGGACACAATTTCAGATGGCTACTCGCTTGTTTCAAGTTATAAACTCACACTCAGTTTACACGAGCCAGCAGTGTAACTGAGGAAGAAGAGCATACAGTGAAAAAACTCCTAAGGCTGGCTCATTATTTTAAAATGGAATGTCCTTTGTGGTTTTTAGGAAAAAAACTGCAACATGAAAACAGTCGGGGATTCAGAATAAACTAACTGTTTAAGCTCATATAAGTTGCTGAAAGCAAGACAGATGGTTAACCCC